>JAWMAG010000013.1:6372500-6380000 GCA_037013455.1 Ceratitis rosa
TTTGAAGGTTAAGTTTTCCAGTTTTTTGTCACAATTTTTTTTAAGAAATCGAGTGCAGAAAAAGGAAAGAATAGATAGAGGAAATTATGGTGAGTTAAAATTGAGACACAGCAAACGATCAATTAATAATAATAGGAAACAGGCCCGCCTCATTTTCTACTTAAAACCAAATATTTTAAGAATTTTTTAAGTAAAAAAGTATTATACTTTAAATTTGCTCGAAAAAAATATTGGTCGAAATTAAATTGAATTACCGAGTTAGTTGCATTTTTCACTAATTATTTGCTTAAAAATTTCCCAAATTTAATTACAATTAATTTATAGTTTTTCCTCCAAAAGAAAAAAATAATAATAAAGGTATAATTCAAAAAATAAGAATATGCAAAGAAAATAAAATTGATAAAAAGCTTAGCAAATAATTGCTTTCCCAAATCAGCTTTCAGCATTTAAAGTACGGGATGTGCAAAGTCTAAATTGAAATTAGCAGCTTTTAATGAGAAGTTTGCATGCGAGTTCATTCAACTGTCAGTTGAAACCAATTAAATCATTATGATTTTTATAAAGTCGTAAGCCGAAAAGCAACAAGTAATCACTTTACTAGTGTTTATTTTAATATTCACGCTTTGATGCAAATAATTGTAGAAAACTACAAATTTTATAATATGTTGTGACACCTATCACATACATACATTCATACTTAGTTTAAGAGAATATTCTTTTATTGTGAATTAATTCTTCATCCCCATTTTAAATCATTTCAAGGGTAAGTAAATTTTCCACTAAATTCACTGGCGTCTGTAAGCATATGTAAATGGGTCGATTACACCAAAAAGTTTGTTTGTGTAAGCCTCATTGAAAAATTGTCATGACAAAGTTTAGCCGCTTGGCAATGTGTTTTCCACTTTAAAATGTATAAGACAGCGACAAATTACAGGCCGATTAATTCAAGCGGATTCAAATAAAAGAAAAGAATAAAGGAATAATTTAAAAGAAAAAATATAAAATAAATTACAATTCTGAGTTTAGCATAGGTATGTCATGTCCATCTGATCGTCAAGTAAATTTTGTTCTCTTTTTAAATTATTTGTTTCTATTTTTTAATTCTATTTTTATTTTTATATTTCATTTTTATATTTTATTCTCATATTTTATTTTTATATTTTTTATACATTATATTTTTGTATATCTTATATTTTTTTATATTTATTATAATATTTTTTATGTGGGTTTTTTTTTTAAATTTGTTTTTTTTTCATTATGGTTTATATATTTAATATATTTATTATATTTTTTTATATTTCTTTTTTATATTTTTTATATTGTTATATATTTTTATATAATTATATTTCTTTAAATTTATTTATTTTTATTTTTAATACTCTTATATTTATTTTTCTACTATATTTCTTATTTTTTTAGTAGTTTATATTGCTTTTTATATTGTTTTTATAACTTTTTTATTTTAAAATATATATTTTTAGTTTTTCATTTTTTTATATTTATATATTTTTATTTTTTATATTTTTATTTTTATTTTTTTTTTTGTATTTATTTTTCTGTTATATATTTTTTATATTATTTATATTTTTTAAATTAAATAGTTTTTAAACATTTTTATATTGTACATGTTTTTTTTGTTATAGGTATGTATTGAACATTCTTTTTTTTTAATTTACTATATTTTTTATATATTTTTCATACTTTATATATTTTTTTATATTTTCTATACTTATTTCAATTTTTCTATATGTATTTAAATTTTTTTACATATTTTTCTTTATTTTTTATATTACTTTTATTTTTTTTTTCTTTTATAAATTTTTCTTACATCTTTAAAATTTTTAATTTTTTATGTTTTTAGTTTAACATATTCTTTAGAATATTTATTTATGTGTGATTTACCTCAAAATTCTGTAACTGGTTACATTCTTCTATGCAAAAGTTGCATGAAAAGTTATAAATTATTATTTCTTTGTATGCATATATGTATGTATGTAAGTTTGTATAATTGTGTTCAGCTATAAAATATAATACATACCTATACGCATGTTGTCACATGTTGTCATATCACACCCTTACTTCACAACGTCAAATCTGTTGTATAACTCAGCACCTGTCGGTGAGGCTGTTGTGTTTTTACCTTTTTTCTCCTACTTTTTTTACTTTTCTAGCCCATTTTTTTATTATACTTTTCTTTCTAACTTTTTTTCACCATCTTTACACTTTCATCGCCCTTAGTAAGGCGCCATTAAGCTTCCTCCCAACACCTCAGTATGCCCCTAAGTGCGCGTGTAAGCACAAGCTGATTTGGAAAAGTAGCAGCTGAATGTATTTTTTCTATTTTTCTTTGCTTATTTTTAGGCTTAAAATCTACTCAAATGGATTGGATTTCAATGTGCCAAAGTTTCGATGACAAGTAATACAATACAATTAATACGCTTCAGGGAGAGGTTTGGTGAATGAAAAGAAAATTTTAAGCATTAAATACCAAAAAAAAAAAAAAACAATGGCCGAAAGAACCAAGTTAATTGACGAGTGTATCTTGAGAAAAATATATTTTTTCTTCATATAAATATTTTTAAATTTCTATTGAACCCAGTTTATCGGCATCACTTCGATAACACGTTGAATGTCGGCTAACAGATAATCAACTACAGCTCAAACAACTAAAAATTTTAGTGTCTAAAGTAAATGGATTGAAAAAATTAAGTTGCAAAAAACTATTTTAGAAATCAATAAAATAATACAAGGTCATCATTGAAGAAAATATCAATAATTGCAACAAAAAAAATGTGCATAAAATTTAAGTGCTTGCGAAAAAAATTAAAAATTAGGAAATTTAGGTCGAACACTTGAAAGTGAAGCGCACAGATTGAAAGCACGATCAGCGAAATTTGCCGATCAACCAAAAAAAAGACCACAAAAAATGTTTGTTAATGCAATAAAAAGAGAATCAAAGCGGAAAAAATGAAAGTAAATATAAAAAAATCTAAAAAAAATACAACAAAATTACCAAAACTATATTTTTATATGCATATGTGAGTAAATGAGAATGGCGAGTGTGGTAAGCGATGTGAAATTGGGCCAATCGATTAGCGGAGCTAGCAATAAACTATCAAACCAAAAAAAAAAGTTAAACAGCTAACACAACGGCAGACAATATATATGTATGTATATAAAATAGGAAAAAGCGGCAAAAGGAAATTAAGCTTATAGTGCATAAATGGACAGCACAAAAAAAAAGAAAAAAATAATAAAAAATAAATTATTTAATGTGCTAAGTGAGTGTGTTTGTATGTCTAGCCGCAAATTGTGAAATAGATGAGCGAAATAATCGAATGACGGATATATGGTATGACAGAGATCTAAAACAACGCCACTTTGACAGCTGATTGGGTGGCAGCAATAAAAAAAAATGAAAAAAGCAAAGAAAAAGATAGCGAAATAATTATAAATACAACTATGTAATTCTTTTTTGAATGTAAACGAAACTAAAAAGAATCACATAAATAGGTCAAAGTGTGTTCATGCACAGAGATAAAAATAAAAAAAAATTTTCAAAATAGAGAAAAATAAAGTTCCTTATCTGCTTATCGGCAAAATTCCCAACTCAGTCAACTGACTACGCTGTCACACCTAATTGACCACCAAAGTCGCAGTCGCAAGCCAATTACCGCTATATTCATTCAATCAAGCATAACACACACAGACGACGCTCGACCCAATAAAGTGTCATATGTAAATTTCGGTTTGAAGAGAATTCTTTTATAAAGCGCGTTAATAAGGCGGCGCTGCATGCCAATAGCTATAAAGGTGTGTACGCGTGTGCGTTTTTCTTTCATTCATAGTTTATGTACTTTTCTCAATGTATAGTTTTTTTATTTGTTTGTTTTTATTTATAGGTCTATGACCTAAATTCGAGCTGTCGCAGCCGTTGTTGGTATTATGACGCAGGCACAGGTAGTTTTTAGTGTTTGATATTTCATGTGTGCGTTGGAGTAGTAAAATCGTGTTAACAATGAATTGGTATATATAAGCAAGAGAATAAAGAAAATATATTATTTATTGATAAAATTGGATTAATGATGATTGACACATTTACGTACAGTTATAAATACTCGTATTTCTAAAGTTGAACAAAAAAACAACTTGATTTAGGAGACTTATCAGAGATCAGCAGCTTGTGCTTAATTATTTTCATTTAATTGTGCGTAAGTAAAACGTTTGTAATTTTGTAGGGCGAATAAAAAGAAAGAAAAATATTATAAAAAATATTTAATGTTCTTCGGTATGATGCAGAGTGCAATGTGTAACTCAATTATGTATAATATGAAATTAAAAAAATTTCACAATCTCTCCAAAAAACAATGTCAGAGAATAATTTAACATCATAATTTCAACGAGAAACCCGTACAAGCAACTTTGAATTAAGTTTGTAAGCTGCCAACACAAAAATTGTCACGACGCCTACGTACTTTACCCAAGAAAAAAATTTAAAGAAAACGTAGAAAAATCGTATAATTTCCAACAGCTGGTTTATCCAAGCACAAATTTTTCTCTTTTACCAAATTTTCGTTTAGCTATAATATTTTTTGTCTACGTCAAAACAACAACACATTAACCTATACAGAAAGCTTTTTTTTAGAATTTGTAGATTCAAACTGAAAATAAACAATGTTTATTAAGCAAATTGTAAGCGAACGAGATATTTTTTATTCTTTCATTTTTATTTTTCATGCATTTTTTGTTTTTATATTGTTTCCTTTTAATATTTTAGTTTATCTTTTTACTTCTTTATATTTTTTCATTTTAATGTTACTTGATTTTTTATTTTTATTTTTATTTATTTAACTTTTTTATTTTTATTTGTTTTTTTTTTCATTTAATTTTTTATTTATTTTTTACTTATTTTAGTTTTTTAATCATCTTTTTTATTTTTTTCATTTTTATTCTTTTTATTTATTTAATGTTGTTATTTATTTAATTTTTTTAATTTAATTTTTTTATTTATTTAATTTTTTTAGTTATTTAATTTTTTTATTTATTTAATTTTTTTATTTTATTTTCCTTATTTTATTTTATTTTATTTTATTTTATTTTATTTTATTTTATTTCATTTCATTTCATTTCATTTCATTTCATTTCATTTCATTTCATTTCATTTCATTTCATTTCATTTCATTTCATTTCATTTCATTTCATTTCATTTCATTTCATTTCATTTCATTTCATTTCATTTCATTTCATTTCATTTCATTTCATTTCATTTCATTTCATTTCATTTCATTTCATTTCATTTCATTTTATTTTATTTTATTTTATTTTATTTTATTTTATTTTATTTTATTTTATTTTATTTTATTTTATTTTATTTTATTTTATTTTATTTTATTTTATTTTATTTTATTTTATTTTATTTTATTTTATTTTATTTTATTTTATTTTATTTTATTTTATTTTATTTTATTTTATTTTATTTTATTTTATTTTATTTTATTTTATTTTATTTTATTTTATTTTATTTTATTTTGTGTTATATTTTTAAATTAATTTTCTTTTTTTCTATTCCTTCATTTTAATTTTTCTCATTCTTTATTTTAATATTTTACATTCTTTAATTTAATTTTTTATATTTTTATTTCTAAATATTTCATTTATATTATTTTAGTTTTAGTTTAGTTTTTGATATTCATTACTTTATTTTAATTATTTTATTATTTTTTACTTTTATTATTTTATTATTTTATTTATTTATTATTTTATTTAATTATTATTTTAATTATTTTATTTTTATTTATTATTTTGTATTTTAATTATTTTATTTTTATTTATTATTTCATTTTTTTTTATTATTTTAATTTTTTATTTTCATTTTTTCCTTACTTCAATTTTTTGGTGATTTTAATTTCTTATTCCATTTTTATCTTTCATTGGTTTATTTTCTTTTTTTTATTTTAGTTTTGTTTTTTAGTATTCCTTGTTTTTTTTTTGATATTTCTAGCTTTTTTTATTTTTAATTTTTTTGGGATTTTAATTTTATATTTCATTTTTTTTTTAATTTCTTATTTCAATTTTTAATTATATTCTATTTTTATAATTCTTTTAATAATTTTTATATATATTTTGTTTCTTTTTTTATATTTATAGTCTTATATTAGTTTTTTTATATTCACTTTTTTATTTTCATTTTATTTTTTATTTTCCCTAAGAGTTCAATATTTGGCCTACATTATTGCAACCCATCTACACACTTAGACACAAAATTCTCAACACCTTATCGCACATTTGTAGCACTTATTTTTTATTTTCTTTAATTTTTTTAGTTTGTTTTTTTTTGGCGAACTACAAAAACGATAATTGGCACGAAATCGTGTGTGCCCTAGTTTTTTTTCTGTGCGATGCGCCCACATAATGCGTGAGTAGGCACTATCGCACATAATCATAGGTAATTTCTATGTTTGTTTGTAGTTATGTGCGCTCGCATTAAAATTAATCCAAATATACTACATAAATAAGTATATATATATATATACATACCATACATACCCGTATATGTATGCCGGGTAGAGAATATACTGAAGTGATAAGGTATGCGTGGAATTTCGGTTGACGGTAAACGCGTAATAATTTTATTTTTTTCTTGTATTACGTGAACTGCGAATACGAGTGGACAAATAAATAAACCGAAACCAAGGCAATTTGTAGCTAATAACTGCGTGAAAATTTAATAGTGGGTGACAAGTGCGATGAGTGATAATCGGGTGCGAGAGAGAGTGAATGTGAGAGGGTTTTATTTTAAAAGAAATAGAAACGAAATGTTGTCAAAATATATTAAAAAGAGGAAAAATCTCAATGCAAAAATTTTGAAATTTTACAATACCAAAAAAAAAAATCAGAATTTCTATACAAATCAATAAAAAAAAATATTCAGCATAAAAAACACTCAAATTCAGAATTTGAACATAAAAACTTTCATATTCTAAATACTAAAACCCGTTGTGATGCCACCAATTCCTGACCGTTAGACTTTCCTATTCAACCACTTCGACATCTTGCACTACCCAACGCAGAGCGATAGCATAAAAGATGGATCGTTTTCTTCTCATCATCGTCCTTGTAGCTCCTACTCGTATAACAAGCTCTATAGAGTTTACCGTAGACGAGGCCAGAAATTCGAATAAAATTAATCCACATATTTCTTCTAAAAATTACTGTCTCCTTTAGAATGAATTTCCTTGGGAAGTCACAAATAAAATATTTTATTCTCTATTCTTAGTTTCCGCAGCACAAAAATAAAGCAAATACTGATTATTCAATAGATAAATAAATATTTATTTTCACTTTGTTCAGTGCAGCTCTACAATTTGTTTATAAAATTTCCGCAATTCTTTACCTTTTTTCTTAGTGTCTATGTACTATTTGTAGTTTTTTTGAGTAAAATTAGAAATGCTAGTATTGTTTCTGTGCAAAAAACACTATTTAGGTCAGGGTCTCCGCCAG
>JAWMAG010000013.1:6385000-6440000 GCA_037013455.1 Ceratitis rosa
CTCACAAGTTCAAAACCAGCCTGCACAAAAGGGCCACTGTCATCTAATGTGAGTAATAAAAATATCGTCTCGCTACCAAAAAAAAAAAAAACATTGCCTTGCACTTTGCACTTGTACTGCATGCAATGCGACACCACTTATTAGAGCGAGACAGCTGAACTCACATCTCAACTATATATGTATGTATGTAATTGCACGTGTATGCGCCTGCCTCACATCAGTCAACTCAAGTCAAGTGCATTGCTGTTCTGCCCAAAGCACACATTGCAGTGACGTTGGCGTCGCTGCTTGCATCATTGCCAACATCACTCAGTAAAACTATACTGCAGCAAATAGTAAACACAAAAAAAAAAAAATACAACAAAAAAAAACACCACACACACACATAAATCACCTTATTTACATTGTAGGTAGTAGTTTGTGCACTGTTTCGTGTGCTAGCCGATCGATCGACCGACCGTCCACCCGTTCATTTTCGCGCTTACCGCGAACACGTTTTTATAGGTTAATGACACAAAATGAAATTAAAATAAAATAAAAATAGAAAATGGCAAACTACAAAAACAACTACAATAGTTGCTTGCATACTACTCGACGACGTTGGTATTGGCAACGACGAGGACGGGACGCCGTTGGCGAAGACGTTGATGACGACGACCGACGACCGACGACCGACGGCTTCTACCGGTCGCTCTGTCGGTCGGTCGGTGCAATAACAAACGCTAATAATACTTGGATGGCTGTCGTAATAACAATAAAAGTGAAAGAAAATTACGTTTTCTAAATAGTGAAATAAAAATAAAAACAACAACAAATAATAATAACAATAATAACTAAATATAACAACAACAAGCGTTGAGAATGTGTGTAAATTACAAGTAAAGTGGCAGCTGTTTGCACTTTATGCAAATATATGTATGAATGCAGGTAGATATGTGCATACATACATGTGTATGTAAGTACTAAAATATGCAATCCAACTAACTAGTCATCACAAGGCACGGCAAGGTTGTTCTTCTAGCAATGCATGTAGTAAATAATACAGTTCAAATTCGACTACACTAAAATGACCCGCACGATTAGCTATTATATGTTTGTATGTATGTGTAAGTGCTTATGCATTTTTGTTTTTTTTTTTCAACCAGCTAATGATTTTCATCGCTCTTAGATGTTGAATAAATTTTATAGGTATATACATACATATGTACATATACGTATGTATATACTTATTTGCCATTTCCTCAATTGTAAGTCAAATGGCATGTCATTAAAATGAAAATGCAAAGGTAAGTAATTCGAAAATAGTGTGACTCAATACTTGAAAGAGTTAATATATACACAAATGTACTCTGATAACCCCATATGTAAGTACATGTATATACATATGTAAACGTAAAAAACTCATAGGAATTTTAATTCATTGAATATTGTGTTTAAATGAATATAGTAAGGGGTTCTATAAATTATTAGCAACATCACAATTGAATTCAAGCGAAAATATTTTTGTAAAATTAACTATTGGATGAGTGCATAAGTTCGTGCCCGATTTCAAGTGCAAACTAAAATTGAAATTTTTTGAAGAAAGCGCTTTTATTAATCAATTATGTATTCGCCATCATGTTCGGCAATCCACTCCCAACGTTCAACCAATTTACGGATGCCTGATTCATAGAAATCGCGCGGTTCCTCGTTGAAAAAGGTGTCAAGGTGGTTTTTGACGTCTTCCACATTTTTAAATTTTTTTCCATTCAAATTGTTCTGCAGCGATCGAAACAAATGATAATCAGAAGGTGCAATGTCGGGTGAATATGGGGGATGCGGCATGATTTCCCAATTCATCTCCTTCAGTTTGCCCAGGGTCGGTTTTGCAGCATGTGGCCTGGCGTTGTCATGATGGAAAAGAACTCCTTTGCGATTGGCCAAAATCGGACGTTTTTCATCAATTGCTTTCTTCAATTCGACCAATTGCTGACAATACTTGTTGGCAGTGATCGTTTCTCCAGCTGGCAAGAGCTCAAAATAGATCACGCCTCGGATATCCCACCAAATGCACAGCAGTACCTTCATCGGATGCAATCCACCTTTCGACATCGGTTCCGCCCCTTCGTGTGCCTGTTTCCATGTTCTTTTGCGTTGAACATTGTTGTACAGGACCCATTTTTCATCACCAGTCACGAGCCGATCCAAAAAAGGTTCGTTTTTGATCCGTCGAAGCAAAGAAATTGCTGTTGACATACGGTCCACTTTGTTCTTTTCACTCAACTGTTGTGGCACCCATGTATCGAGCTTCAAAGTGTACCCAACCTTTTTTAAACGACGAAACGCAGTTGATTTGTTGACGTTCAATTCACTGGCAACCTCTTCCGTCGAAATACGTGAGTTATTCGCAACTAAAGTCCTTAGAACATCGTCATCAATTTCAGAAGGCCGTCCACTGCGAGGTTGATCTTCGAGGTTAAAATCTCCAGAACGAAATTTCGCGAACCATTTCTTTACTGTGCGGAGTGCTGGAGCACGGTCCAAATAAACTTCGCGAATATATTTAGTTGCAGCGCCCACTGTTTTTCCTTTGCGGAATTCGTATAACATAATATGACGCATATGATCTTTTTCGTTGTTCATCTTCCATGCGTCTTTTCACTAAGCAACTCAAATCAAAATGAAGTTATTTTATGCTTGATTTACAGTTCGGACTGTCACCTTTCCAACGATATATAATAAGTATATATTTCTTTCACGAGCGCCACTCTCAAACGATTCGTACGGCATCCAGCGGAATCGGACACGAACTTATGCACTCATCCAATATGTATATGTATGTACATATATTCAATATAATCATATTAGAAAATGTTATAATTTATACGATAAAGTATATTCATATGCAAGTGCTAAAACAAGGAAGCTCCAGTTTGACCGAGTTTTTGTCTTTAACTTTTAGTGTAAACAACAGTACTTAGAGAAGAAAATTTTTAATCCAAATAATTTTATTTGTATATAAATTACACTAATTTAAGTGTCAAAAGAAGTTTTCCTTACTTAAGTTAAATAAAAATAACTAATTATAATAACAATAAAAATTTAAAAGAAAAATATAAATAAAAAAAATTTAAAAATTAAAAATTTTAATTGTTTAAATTAAAAAAAAATAGAAAAAAACAAAATAAAAAAATTATTAATTAAAAAAATAACGGTTAAAAAAAAATTATAAAACATATTAAAAAAAGTTAAAAATTAAAAAAAAGAAAAATTATGATCCAGGTTTCAGAAAATCGCAACTGTAAGTGTGTAGCGGGTTGATCGATATCATTCTAGACCAGAAATCTCTGTATGAAATTTCTTGAATTATATTTGTGGTTGTTGTTGCGGCATGGTAACTCCGATTAGGAACTGGTAAAGTTAGTCTTTCGTCGTCGATCTGATCGAAATTTTGAAGTCATCGACTTTGACGTTCATGCTTTCAGTAAGAAACTTTGTAAGTTTTTGGTTAAATAATATAATCAAGTTATTTAGAAAATATCCAAACTGAAGAATTGAGCCGTCAGATGACAAAAATTAATTAAACACGTAAATCAAGAGCAAAATCTTAGAATCCACATTTAAAATTAGATAACTTTCGGCTGCTACATTTTTCTACCAATTTATTGCAACTCAGTCAATAAAGCACACAAAGTTCCCTTAAAATCTTATTCCATATATTACTTCTTTTTTTTAGCTGTTAGCGAAAAGAAATACTTTCATATTTATGAAATTTGTTATAAATTTTAAATTGTTACTTACAAAGCTATCAGGAAGGTTTTTCTACACCATATTATAATAAATAAAAAGAAGTTTTTCTCAAAATATACTTCGCTGAAATATTTAAGGACACAAAACATAAATCGCTTATATTGACACAACTAGCTTATTTTTATTCACGCTCTCTTTGCAGTTAGATATGGATAACCAACTTGATATTCTTTTTGTATGATAAGTGCAAAAGAACGCAACCTAAGACAACAAATCTCAACAAATGTTTCAACGATTTCACAACAGACAAATTATTTAAAATTTAAAATATGTAATATATGTATATGATAAGAGTGAAGTAGCGCAAAAACTTTCAAAAGGTATGTGGAAGGAATGCAATAAGAAACCTATTGAGACGTAAAATTCTGTTACAAAGTATACAAAGACTTATGGAGAGTTAGTATGCTTATATTTAAGTACTTTCGATTTACTAAGCCTTTAAATAACTATTACTTGTATAAATATTATAAAATATTTGAAGAATACAATCAAAGGTTAATACAAATTTTTTGTAAAAAAAAAAAATACTCCAACTGCATAAAAAAAATAAAAATAATTAACTATTCTCTATCCCATTTAGCGATCGTAAAACCTTCAGTTAATTGCAAAGAAAATTACGTAAGTACTGAGAGAGCTCAAGCTTTGAGCTGCTTCAGGAAAAAAGTAGGTTCCACTGATAAGCAAATTTTGTAAAAAAACAAAAAACAAAAAATGTTAAATGGAAAAAAGAGGAGAAGTAGAAACAACAAAGCCAAACGACTCAAGAGATTAAAATAATAAATTGAATGAAGAATAACAAAATATGGCGCTCACTCGTTATCACAATAAATAGTAAGAGCGAGTCCCTACAACGCGAGAGCATAAATAAAATATATTATTTGTGAGCAATTCGCGAGCTACTAATAAATAAATAAGCCGGCTATGTGAAAAACAATAACAAAAGCAGCACCGACAATGTTATCGCATTGTAGTTGTAGTGAAAATAAACATAATAAGAAAAATTCTGATATGATATTTATAGTTTTACTGTGTGTAGTTGTTGTTGCTGCAATGGAATTTGCTAGTGAAGCAACAAATAAACATTAACAACAACAAAGGCATAAGAGTACACACTAGTCAGCATTTGGGCTACTGACACAATTATTTCGATATGATTTTTGCGGTTATATGAAATTTTTCGCCCTCTTCGCGTGTATTTACTTATTTTATAGTTTTTTTTTTAGTTTTTTTTTTTAGTTTTCTTGTAGTTTATTTACTGTAGTCTATGTTCTTGTTCTTACTTCTATTTGTGGGTATATAGGTTAAAGATACGAGTAGTTTTTGTATCCACACGCATATTTATTTATTTGTGCGTACGCCGATATAATTAAGCAATAAGCTTGCAAAAAAAATAGAATAAATTTGTTTAAATTGATTGTACGCAACTGAGAGTGATTGATGGCGGGAAGATGAGTACGAAGGTCGTTTGGTTTTCACAGAGCAGAATAAGAGAAAGATTTATTTGATGCTTCTAAAAAGTATACAGTAATAAAAGCTGAAGATACAAAGGATTTTATTTGAAATCAAAGTAAAAGTTAATTTTAAAAGACTCAAGATTAAAAGCAATAAAAAACCCGCGCAGTCGTCACATGTGCAACAGTCAGTACTTGACAATTATTTGGCGTGATTTATGTGCCACAATTTTAACATTATATGCAAATTTATTCATTGTAAATTGGTGCTTTGTAAAATTTTAATTGCTATTTTGAAATATCAGCCCACACAAATGTTTTTCGTACAATGAACGCATTTCATGATCTCCGGTGCCAGTGAAATGAAAAATTCTCAACACTTGCGTTGAATGACGGTGGTTTAAAATACCACATGAATCAAAGTGAAATTTTTGTTGATTAAATATTTGGTGACAAAATACATTTTCACAAAAGAGGAAAAATGAAAAACCAGGAAAGAGTACTTTTATTTAAACTTTTCTAAAAATTTTATTATAATTTCAGAAGTGAAACATGTAACTATTCCACTAATTAAAAAACCAGAGTAGAGTAGCGGAAATTATATGCTGTACATTTGAGACTTAGTTTAGACCTTTCATTGCCTCAAGTAGGATTATTTTTACTTTTTCCCCATCCACATAATTAGCTAACCATTTTTTTATATCTTTTTGTATTTTTTTTTAATATTGTTTATGTTTACATTCTTTCTTTAATTATTTTTATTTGTAATTTTTAATAATCGTTTTTTTAGTTTTATTCTTTTTTCTAGTTTCTTATTTTTTGAATTTACTTTTATTTGTTTAAATTACTCTTATTTTTTTATTTCTTTTTTAATATATTTAAAATTTATTTATATTTTGCTTATAAATTTTTATTAACATTTTAATTTTATAATTTTCTTTTATTTGGTTTTTATTTATATTCATTTCCTTTTAGTTATATTGAATTAAGTTTAAATTTTTATTAGACAGAAACACTTTTATCCTCTGTTTCTTTTTTAAATACCGTCTGTAGAAAATATTTCAAATACTTCAAATTATATTTAATTAATTATTTAATTTAATTAATTCCTATATTATTTTATGTATGAGACGATGAACTGCTATTTTTTACACCTTTTTTATATTAAGATTAATATTTAACATTTACTTAATAACTTAATAATAATAAACAAATTACCTTTAAATTTATTTTTCTTAATTGATTTTATTTACTTATTTTTTTATTGTTTAATTATTTTTATTATTTATTTATTTGTTTTAATTTAAATTATTTTTAATTTAATTTTAATTTTTTTATATCTCAAATTTTTTATAACTTTATTTGTTTCATAACTTATTTTTTTTATAATTAATTTATTTATTTAGTTTGCTGTATTTTTTCATTTATTTAAATTTAATTTTTATGTTTTTTGTTTACTTTTTAATTTATTTGCTATATTTTTAAGTTTTTATTGATATTTTACTTAATTTTTCATTTTTTCTCCAGTTTGTTCTAGTTTTTAATATTTTCAATTTCTTTTTTTTTATTATTTTTTTGTTATTTTTTGCTTTTTTATTATCACTTGTTTTTTTATTATTATTTGTTTTTTTTTTATTATTTGTTTTTTTTTTTTATTATTATTTTCTTTTTAATTATTTTTTGTTTATTTTTTAATTAGTTTTAATTTTTTTTAATTTTTTTTTAATTTTTTTAATTTTTTTAATTTTTTTAATTTTTGTTTTAAATTATTTTTTGTGTTTTTTTAATTATTTTTAATTTTTTTATTCTTAATTTTTTAATTTGTTTTTTGTTTTGTATTTGTTTTTCCTGGTTTTATTTTAAAGTTTTTTTGTTTCCTTTTTTTATATTTTAAGAATATAAAATTTTAAATATAAAGAATATTTAATTTTTAAAATAAAAAAAATTTCTTTATTTGTTTTTGTTTAGTTTTTTATATTTCTAATATTTTAAATACAATATTTTATAATATTTATTTGTTTTTTTATTTAAATAACTTTTAATTTTTTTATTTAGTTTATTTCATAAATTTTTATAATTTTTTTTCTTATATTTTTTAAGTTCATTTTCTTTCCCCTACTTTTTTTTTATTAATTAATATTTTTCTTATTTTTTATTTAATTAACTTATTTAATTTTTTTTTTGTAATTTATTTATTTATTTTTTTTTAATTTTTCAATGTATTTATATTTTTTGCTCATTTATTTGTATTGTTTTTAAGATGAAGCCCTAGCCGCTTCCCCACTTCATCGGTTTTACCAAGCAAATTCACTTTCTTCCGACACCAAATTGCTCTCGTGCCGACATGCCGTCAAATGCCATATACACTGCTTACAAAAACCTACCGACAGAAAAACAAATATAATTTTAGTATGTGACTACGCCAGCTGCTTCTTTCGGCTACCGCGTCAAGCCAGGTTCAAGTCCATAGCTCAACCAATTCTGGCTGGAAAAACAAGTTTTCATCTTCATCTGTTGATCTGCACTACGATTCAATGCAAAAACTTTATGCCACCAACACAAACATAAGTTTTCAAACGTGAGTTTTGTAAGTAGTCGAGATCATGTTGCAACGGTATTTTTTTATTATGCTTTTATTTTTATTTTTTATTTTTTATTATTTTTTTTTAACGTCAGTGCTTTCTTCAGCATAAGCAGTTCAAGTTTACTGGTACACTGGATATGCATGTGGTATTTCAAGCGAATTGTTGCAACATTAAAGCTGTGTAAATGGTGAAAGTCTTGAATGTTTTCTTCTTTTTTCAGTACATATGCACATACATATCTCTTACCGCAGCGAATCTACTTATTTTGCGAACGTTTCACTTGCGGCTTTTTGAAGCGATTTAATCTATCTCTGTTTACTTGCACCGATTTTCGAGGTCTACTTAAAAGCATATTTAAGATATGTATTTGGAAATAATTTTGAACTGATTGAGAGCAATATTTTTATTAAAAAAAAATATATATATATATTTCAATGCGCAGTATACACAGTTCGTTTCAACAATTAGCTATATAAGAACTCGAAGTAATCGGATATCGTATCGATTAATACTCATTTGTTGCTCAGTATAAATTATTTAAATATATAGCATAACTGCACCAAAACTGATAAAATAAAACTGGTAAAAAAAGATCTAAATGTGTTGAAACTTTCTTCTGCTTGTAAGTTTTCGTGTAATGATCAACGAGTAGATCTACGAGTACTCGTTATACAAATGCCCGTTCTACTAGAAAAAATAAAACCCAGATTTTGCATACTAATATCTAGTAAAGTTATGATTAAAAAAGTAATTTGGGTAAATTTAAACCAATTATTTCGTTCTTTAGAACAATTTCGTGACTTTACTTTCCAAGTGACAACATTCTACCAAACATTAAAAACTATTTGAATGAATTTTGACAGCTAAAGCTCAATCAGCTGATTTCTGTCGTCAAATTAGTTACGAAAATTCTTTATGCTCTGTTTACAACACCATCTCTATAGGGGAATTTACTAATAGAAATATTGAGTGATATTTTTTCAACATTTTTGTTTTTGTTTTTGGCTTATATAAGAGTTTGTTTGTAAGGCAAAAAGTATGTTTATGGAAAACTTTGATTGTGAAGAATTTATAACATGTCAGAATATTACATATAGCTGTTTAAATTACATACATATGATAAATACAGGTATATATACATTTGTATGAATTTAGCCGCCAACGAGCATTATAATTAATTACAAAACAAGATAAGTTAATTAAAGCAAGATGGCAATGTATGTATGTTTGTCTAAAAAAGACAAGCTTAAGTGAAGTTTACACAAAAATGACAGTAGCAAAAATGAAAAGAAAAAGAAAATAATACTAAAAACAGCTTAAATAATGACACCAACAGGTAAGGGCTTGTTTTTGTTTTTATTTCGCGTCGGTGACAAATCGCGTGTATAATTATGACAAGCCTCAGTTGGCAGTTCAGCAAGCGGGCATCCCAACTGCGACCGGCGAATGTCTGAGCAGTGGACGCAAGGGATTAACTGCATGAAAAGCAGTTAAGTATTTTAGTATGCAAAAATAAAAATAAAAAAAACTGAAGGATGCAGCAAAAAAATATTAAAAAAAAAAAATAAAAATAATAAATTGAAAAGAGCACAAAAAAGTAGAAAAAATAAATTTAATTATGAGGCATGGCAAAACGCGCACCACTAGACTTTTGGTGAGCATGTGAAAGGTACGACATGCACACATTCATACATATAATATATATGTACATATGTATATATATTTATACAATACATTCTTGCATGCGTTAACTGACAGTTGACAGCTGTGGAGCAGCAGCGTCATAATGATGATTTTTATTTTTGTATTTTTAATGAGCTCATCATGCAATGAAATTGCAAAGAGTATGCAAAAATTATATGAAAATACAAGAAAACGTAAAATAATTGCTATAGAATGTCTCCCCTGTATGTAATTATAATTTAAAAAACAAAAAAATTAACAAAATATTATAAAAATTTTATTAAAAAGCACAAATTATGCAATGTGGCAATGAATATCCTTAATTAAGTTTCTATTTTTTTTTTTTTTTTTTTTTTTTTTTTTTTTTTTTTTTTTTTTGAATCAATAAAATACACAATAAGACATATAATCCACATGAATGGCAATTGAAACTTATATATTATATTTTGCTTTGTCATAATTGCAAATTAAGATTTTTTTCAGCGTCATTTAAAAAAAAAAAAATATTTATTTAAAATTATTATTTTTTTCTGTCTTTTTTTTTTTTTTGAAAAATCGTGCTTTGTATGTCTGTATCAATCAACTAAATTGCTGCCATCAATAAAAATGACAACTTCAAGGTGGTGTGCTTACATAGTACTTTATATGTATATATGTATGCAACCCTGCGCAAAAGTCAACGCAATTATTGAGTAGCGAAAAATAACCTTTTGTTTAGTAGGTGTTGGTACTTTTGCAAGCTTACAAATGTATGTAAGTATGTAGATAAATATATATATTTTTTTACAATTGTGTCAAGGTTATAATGAGAAAAGCTTTTCATTATATAATACATACATATGTACGTATAAAACCAGGCATAAAAATATATTTTAATAAATTTTTTTATATTAATTGCTTTCGCGTTTTGTTTTTTTGTTTTTTTTTGCGATTTTCGGTGCAACACACCCACTATGAAATATACAATACATATAAATGATATATGATAATAATTGTAAAATTATTGCAAGCAATAAATCACTGTCTTATTGTTGATTTTAATTTTTTTTATTATTTTTTTTTACCGTTAATCCGCGGTTGGCACGTTTTGGACTGACAAAAAATATAAAAAAAAATTAAATTTTACCAGCAAAATCGCAAAACAGCCGAATTATCACGTTAAGTTGCGTAAAATAGCATAAAAGCCGCACAACGGCAGTGTTGCATTTTTATGTTTACTTGTACATACATACATACATACATACGAGCATGCACGTACATAAAAAAGTATCTATGCGCATTGAATTTGAAAGCAAAAGTCAAAGTCGCGCCGCAACAAGTCAATGTCAAAGTTTTAAATACAACATGTGACTATGCGCATAATTTATGTGCATACATATGTATATATATATATATGTACGTAAAAATGCTTATATAAATATTTACACACAAAAATAATATATATTATTGAAATGCGTTTTTCTTCACCAAAATGCCATAAGATGCTGTCAAAAATAAATGAACATACATACATTTATTAAACCGGATTTGTGAAAAACCGCAAAAATACATACATATGTACATATATGTATTTGAGCATGTGTAACTGAACAAAAATTAGCTTAAAAAGTGCAGAAAAATTCAGTTTTGCAAATGCCGGCGTTGCGAAGTCCAATATAATTGAACAGTTACAGAGCCACTGTACATACATATGTATGTACATATGTATATTTTTGCATGCATATACTCGTAAAACAAAACGCACATATGTATGTACATGTACGTACATTTTTAATTTTTGTATTATTTTTTTATTTTTCCAATTTACTCATTCATTTTCTACTTCTCAAGTCACCACATTTAATTTCTACAATTTCCAAGTAATCAAACCATTGACCTCAATTTTGTCGCTTGATGCACGTTTACTGAATAATATTACTACGAATACTAGCCGCTGCTACTACTACTTGCTATTGGTTACTGTTATTGTTGTTGATTATTTTTGTTTTAATTTTTTTTTTTACTTCATAACTTTTTTTTTTATCATTGACAGCCACTCGTCGTGGAGTGAGTAAAATAAGTTTATAGTCGTCGTTGGTCATCGTTTGTCGTCGTTGCTGATTATTTATATATGTACATACAACATACAGCAGCACATAAACTAAACTAGTAGTCATGCACTAGTGCAGTTGTTGTAACTGTTTTTATTTGAATTCGTTACATGCAAGTATGCGGCGGGTTTTTAGTTATGCACACGAGTACTCGTCGGTGTGCGCATATACCGAGAAACGTGCGTGGTGGCACTCAGTAATCGATTGTTGTTGATGATTATTATTATAATGGATTCACGTATGCTGCACGCAAAAATTGCAGAATGCATATAAAAAAAAAGTTTATAAGAGTGTATAATGTGTAGTGCGATTTTATTTTTTTATTTTTTTGTATTTTTTGCTTTTAAACTTATTTATGATAATAATAAATATTGCCTGACATTTATTTTCTTTTTATGCTTTTTTTATGCTTTTTTTATGCTAAAAGTATCAACAACAATCTACCGTTGCATGCAAATTAAGTCAAATTAGTTGGACTCATGTTTTTGTTTAAGCCAAGTTCACACAGGCCACTTAATTAGCGTTAAAAAAAACCTTTAACAGTTAGTTAGCTCTGAAGCTAAAAAAAAAAAAATAGTTTGAAGGAAACTAGAAATAGAAAAAAATAATATAGAATGACGAAAGAATAGTAGTGAGTAAGGATCATAGAACGATAAGAATCGACCCCAGTTGGTTGTCGGTCATCATCATTTTAGCAAATATTAATGCCAAACAAATACTTCGATGCTATAAGTTTCAGATCTCAATCTTTCACTGAAGAATTCACAATTTTTTAAACACAAAGATAAATATTTTACTCGCTTTATGAAGTGATTGAACTGAATGGCAAATAGTTATATACTTACAATGTTTGAGGTCGATAGTAGCTTTTAAGGGAAGCTACATTGGTTAAAAAAAGGTGAGCTATTATTCAAATGTTTATTAATTTTAATTTTTAACTGTTTTTCATTACGG
Source organism: Ceratitis rosa (assembly GCA_037013455.1). Taxonomy (NCBI): domain Eukaryota; kingdom Metazoa; phylum Arthropoda; class Insecta; order Diptera; family Tephritidae; genus Ceratitis; species Ceratitis rosa. The sequence goes on from JAWMAG010000013.1 coordinate 6,397,553, forward strand.
AACAGCCACAAACCTAACGTTTACTTTATGCTATGAGCTTCGTAAGTTTAAAAATAGTACTTTATTTTGAAAAATAAATAAAATTAGATTTTTTGAAAGGGCAAAAATCTACTGTGGTTCGTAATTCCTTCGAAAAAGTGAGGTTTAATTGAAATTTTTCTAAATTACATTTTTAACGGAACTATTTTTTACTTTAAGTTATGAGTTTTGTAAATTTAAGAAACGGTACTCAATTTAAGAAAGAAAAACTCTAAAATTAGTTTTTTTGAAAGGAAAAAAAGCAACTTTGGTTCGTAAAATATTTCAAAAAAAATGAGGTTTTGTTGAAATTTTTCTAAATTTAATTTTTAACGAAACTGTTTTTTACCTTAAGTTATGAGCAAAAAACGGTACTCTTTTTTGAGAAAAAAGCTGAAAACGAATTTAAAAAAAAATTCACCAATTCAATAATCGAATAAGCTACAATTTTTCGAAGAAAGTATAATACAAATAAATCACTTTTTGGCGATATTGAAATTGTAGGTAAATCGAATAAACAAGCATTGTGTGTCTCCTCCACATTTTCTTCTTAAAAAAGTCAGTCTGCAATCCAAAATAAATTTTATAAACTGGAATATCTTATTACATTGATTTAACTTAATTAAATGCGTGTTACATGAGCATTGGCTTTAGAAATCTAACACAGGGATAATTCTTGGAGAAGCTACAAAAAGTCAATTAAAAAAAATGTTATACGTTTAAACTTGAAATTTTAGATTAATAAAAAATATCAAATATCCGAAAACAGTTTGTTTTGTCTAAAAAAAAAAAGAATCATTAACATGAATGAGTCTTTAAATATACATTCAAGCCCAAAAAAGATATTGCTTAAAAATTATTTCATACAAATCTTTTAAAATTTATCATAATCAAAATTTGGTCAACAAACGAAAAAACACGGCAAGAAAACACGAAATGACACATCTTAAATCATATTTTGCAACGACTATTTAAGCATATGATTGATTTGACAACACCACACACACGCACAGTGAGTGACACACATTTAGGTGAATACAAAAGGTTATACAAATAACAAATAGCATACGCGGTTAACCGTTATGAAGCCTTGAAGAAATGCCAGTGAGTGGCGCCCATATGACGTGCAATAATAACGACAAGATGAATGACTGAGAAGCAGGCGAAAAATACGACAGCAAAATTGAAAAACAAATATCGTTAAATACCAAGCAGAAACCAAAAAAAAAAAAAAAAAATACAGAAAAAATTAAAAATACTGTTAAATATATGTACATAAATAATAAAATACAAAGAAAAAAGTTAAATGCAACTTTAAAAAAAATCTTAAAAAAAAAAGAAATGCCATTTGTAAGACACGAGGTCGTAAGAAAAATTATATGTACGAGTATGTATGTAATAAAAGGCATACAAAGAAGAAAACAAAACTGCACGCAATAAAAAGCATTAAAGTGAGAAGCGATTTAAATAAAAGGGAAGCGAGAGAAAAAAGTGGTAAAACCAAATTGCGTACGATTTGTGTAAGTAAAGAGGTCGCATACAACTACAACACAACGACCACTACCACCACCAGCGAGTAAGCTAAAATAAAAATTGTCTCGTCACCAACAACTCGCAGCGGGCATTTTGGCGAGTGCACGACGAGGCAGCGTGGCGAAATGATTAAATGCAGAATTTCTTGAGGTAGGACCAGGCGATCGAAATTAAATGCACAAATACATATGTACATATTTATTTAAAAGCATATAAACATACATATGTATGTAAATGCATGCAACATGCAATGCATGCTGCAGCAAGAGCAACAAGTAAGGAAAAACAAAAAAAAACAAAAACAACAACAACAAAAAATAAAACGAAAAATAAATATAAAAAACGCAACGTGGCGTTAAATTGGCAGGCAGTCTTCACATAAACAATTGCAAACAAGCAATAAACAATACAGAGAAAAAAAACAAGAAACTTTACCCATATGAGCTTGCGGGAAAAGTGATCTCGGTTAGTGTGCATGCGTGTGTGTGTGTGTGTATGTGCTTGCAATGTAAAATGCATTCATGCGAAGCTGAAGCCATGCTGAAATGCAATTAGACACATGCAACCCTGCCAAACAATGCCTGCATAAACACACACACATACACATACATATGTTTGTGGTATATGTAAGTGCTTGCTGTGTACATACCATACATACATACGTCACAAGCAGGGAATGGCATTGCATGTGCATGACAAACAAAAATTAAAAATAAATAAATAAATAAAGTTGATGAATAGTGTAAATCCAAGCGAGAAAAAAACAGAGAAGAAATGTGCAAAACGAAGAGCAACAAGGTAAATGAATTCGCTGCATGCTGCAAGCATGTGGACGGTCGGTCACCTCTTACAAACCAAAAAAAAAAAAAAACAAAAACAATGCAACTCAACAGCAGCGCAAGCAACAGCAGAAGAGGCATGCAGATGTTTTTTTCCTTATTTTTCTTTTATTTCTTTCTTTTCGTTTGGTCCATCATCAACGATTAAACAACAAAGTATAAAGAACTATTCAACCATGTCTGCAAATTTTACTAAGGAAAAACCACCGAACGCTCATCTACATAAAAAGAAACCGAAATATGCATAAAACCAACTGTGAAGACTACACTCGTCAGAAGTCAACGAACACAATATCCTTCATGCTTGCGCACAAACGTGTTCGAACATACATAGAGCAGTCCAATGGTGCCAACATTCAACGAATGCCCAGCTACATTGAGGTGACAATGACATTTGCGCTCTAAACGCATAAAGCAGTTGCAACACTCTATGCGCCGTTATCGGGTTGCCAGCAGAAGCGCTACGCGAATAAACAGGCGAACAAGACGCTAGCAGAGCAGTGTCGTGCGTACGCTGGAACGATCATTGCCGATTCACACAGAGCTATTATGTACACGTACATATGTAGATACAAACGCACGCAAATGTCCACGTGCAAAGCGAAATACACACGCAAAAAGGAAGCAGAAAATATTGTTTACGCCCAAACTGCAAATTCGTGTGCGCTTTGTTGCGCTTTATTGCATTCGGCGAATGTTGTGTTGTGCACATTCGTTTACATGCGCTCTGCTCTGCTCTACTCTACTCTACTCTGCTCTTCCTTCAACAGCAGCACTGAGAAAAAGTCTTCCTTCGTGCATATACTCGTATGTATGTACATGCATAACTGCTTACATGCATTTATACCCGTACGTATGTACGAGTGTGTACGAGTGCCAATTGTTGCTGTTAGCTGAATTCGTGTGCTCGTGCATATGCGGGTTCGGCGTTGCATTAACATTGAACTGGAATTGGGTTACTGGCACAATGTACGAAAATTTAGCTCCTTTTATGCGCCCTTGTAAATGGCATTGTTGTTGTTGTCATCATTTTGATTTTGATTTTTGGTTACTTTTGTTGTTGTTGATTTTTTTTTGCTGAACTCTTTCTGGTGACCTAAATTATATTGAGGGTAGCTGTTGGCGTTGATGATGATGACCTGAATTCGGTTTGTGTGTGTGTGTGTGTGTGTGTACGATTCTTAATGTGATCTTGACCTCTTCAAGGTGAGTTATACATATTGCAGGGGTGTTATTTGCGCAATAATGTATGTATGTAAGTTGCTTTTGGTGACGAATTTAGGTGAAGTGCACAAAAATGTTTACTATGTATGTGTAGTGTGTACACAGCGTTATGTGCTAAGAGTTATCGATACTTCATGCAGTTATCGGCAGCGCCTTGCGATTGCTTTCCCTAACCCGAGCAGAATATAATTTCACCAGAAAGTTTGGTAAAGCAAAGCAGACTAGTTTTATTTAAAAATTTCGTTTTCTTCTTTCTAGGAAGCAGAAAATTGGCAAGAAATATTGCAATTGAATGACATTAACTAACAAATTAACATAATATTCATACATGCGGAGCGCCACAATTTTCTAAGTGGAAGGATGAACAACAGCAGCCTTATTATGCGAATCTCCTTTTGAACTTCAGTACATTTTCCAGCATACATAGTTACATATAAATGTATATATGTATAAATGTACAATATTTGAAACGTGCTATCAGCAGCGCACAAAAACGCTTTTGGCAAATTTGCATAATTACCCGATTTGCATGTACGCTGTGTCCATTAAACTATTTGAAATTTATGTTAAATGCGGGTAATTTAATTTTTTTCCTGCGTTTAATTTCATTGGCAGTTTTTGCGTCGGTCTGCAATTTTCATGCTCCAATTCACGAAATTTGCACAAATGACCAAAAAACAACAAAAAAAAACAAAAATGGAAAAACAAATAGCAGAACAGAATGAGGAAAATGAAGGGTGTGGGGAGGTGAAGGTACAATTGAGGTGACATTTCGAAAAAAAATTAAAAACAAATTAAAAAAAAAAGTAAAGAAAAAAGTGCAAAAGCCTAAAGTGAGAAAAAGTGCGGGAAATGCAACAAATTCACAAGTGACCCTGAAACTTGGTTTAGTACAACCACAATGCCAACAACGCTGTTGAGTGAAATTTATGATTGGTGCTCCTGACCTTGTCCCAGTTTATGAACTATTATCAGCACCAACGTAAGTAACACACTTAATTGGCATACATTATGTACTTTCACATATACATACATATGTATTTTGTAAAATGTTAAAATATGCCAACAGCTGTTGAGTAAACATATATACATATCTACAACTATAAATAGTAATTGTGAAAAAAAACTTATGTACATACATATATATACGAGAGCCTTTTCACCTCGTTCTCTAACTAAAGTAGTGCATTAGAACAGAAGCGGTCAAGGGCAAAAGTCTGCATGATATATGCAAGAGTATATACATACATACATATACGTATATTACCAGGCAGCCATCGAGTATGTAGTGTAGTGAACTCGAAGCAAAACTAAAATTTAGCTATGATTATTTTCAAATGTACGTGTATGTATGCACGCGCAGCTGTTGCATCATGTAGCAGGGTCACTGATGCAACTGTATAGCAAACAAGACAATACCATATATGCACCATATATGTGTACACGAATAGCCTCGACCTCAAAATCACTATTAATCCTGCAGCGCTGCGGGTGTGCTTGACAGTGTCGCTGCATTTGCGTATGTCAGACGCAGTAGTAGCCAATATGCAGTCACTGTGTCAATGACGAATTGTGTGAAATGTGGCATGGTTTGGGAAACCGTTAGAAATGTGCATGCTGTGAATTAAAGTAAATATGGTAAAAATTTTATATAAAAATTTATTTGAAAACATAAGTTTATGCTTGACCATAGTAAATAATTTTTTTTTTTCAAAAGTATTTTTTTTTTTTGAAAAACCCTTGAATAAACAAAAAAATCTTTTATAAATTATAAATTCAATCATTTTAAAAATTCTCCCCAAAATGTATTTCAAGACTCTTTCCCTCTTAATTAAAAAATTAATGGAATTCAAAATTTTTTTAAAACTTTATCAAAAATCTATTTTAAATTTTTTTATTTTAAAATTTTTTAAAAGTTCACCAAAAATCTCTTTTGGACTCTTTCCCTCTTATTTTCCGTACGTACTACTTACTTCTAGTCGGTACATTACCCACCACAGCCAAAGTGTTTCGCCTCTTACCTGACGATATTGAATTTGCCGAATCGCTGCGCGGCGTATGTTGCTGCATGTTGAGTCCATTGTGTTGCATACCACCACTCACACCCAGTACACCACTCATCAAACCATTTATCAGGCCCTGATTCAGTGTTGCATGCAACATATTCGTAGTGTTGATATTGTTGTTATGCATATTCATATTGTTATTATTGTTGTTATGTGAATTTTGCTGATTTCCAAGATGTCCATTACCCAACTGACTGCCATGTACTAGGCCGCCACCGCCGACAAGTCCATTAACACCACCACCACTACCACCGAAATTTGTGCCAGGGTTGCCAGCACCATTCATATTCATATTATTAACGCCACCGCCTAACGGTATTATAGACGTTTGTGGTGGCAGTAAGGCAGCACAACTATGTGCTGAGGTGATCACGCTGTGACCACCACCTGCACCACCATGCCCGTTAAAGGCGGCATCATACCAAAGATCCTGATCACCATAAACTGGTGAGTCGAGCGGTGAGGGTGAGAGTGTAGTGCTGAGTACGAGCCCGTTGGAGGAGGAACTCACTTCGGTTGAAGATTCTTCGAGCATGCGTAAGGCGAAACCGCCGTTATTCGACCAACGTCGCTTCATCATTGTCGTCTGCGTATGACCAGTCAGGGTGGTAGATTTTTGTGTGGTTTGGTGAAGTAGTGTGGTGGAAAAGTTTGATGAATTATTTGTTGCTTTTGCACTGTAGTTTTGACTTCAACTTTATGCACTAACTAATTATTGTATGTTGAAATTTTGTGTCGAAAATGTTTGAATTTTTATTCTTTCACTGTTTTTTTTTTATTAATTTTTTTTTACTTTTTGCGCACTAATTTGTGCACAAAATACATGCTTGCAGTTTTTTTGGAAATTAAAATTTGTTTAATTCAAATCTAAAATCAATAATGAAATTAAAAATTAAGAAATCGTTAAAATTAAATTAAATTCTTTTGATTTTTTTTATATTAGCAATGTGTGGCTTTTGTGTGTGTGTGTGCAAAAAAAAATCGGCCCATAAATTGTTCTTATTTATTTAGCTGTTTTTGCGTTAACTTTTAACGTGTTCATATATGTATGTACGCTTGTGGCTTTAAAACGCGCGCTTTGTCACTGAAATGAGACACAAAAAAGAGAGAGAGAGAAGGGAGAGGATAAAAAATAAGATAGAGAAATCCAATCAAGTTTTAAACTGCTTTCTTTGCATTTATTTTTTGTACATACTTTCATTCTTCTTTAAAGTCACTTGAACTGGTTGAGTTGTACATTGTTTCTAAATTCTTATTTTATTTTATTTTTAACTTTTTTCTCGGTTACTCTTATTTAAGCATTTTAAACTTTTACTTTGTATTTTGCGCGTGTGTTATCGGTACTTTTGAATTTTTATTACTGGCAAAATGTTGTCTGACCACCAAAAAAAAAACAACAAAAATAAAAACAAACGGCTCAGTCAATAAATTAAAAAGTGGTTTGAAGTAAATGTTCTTCAAACATTATTTTTTTTTAAATCAGTCAATTGCATTTCATTATTGATTATTCGATTATTAGAAATACATTTTAGCTTATATTTACATACTTTTAATATTTCCATCTGCATGCAACTCTGTAGGCTTTAAATCAACTACTTTAGCAGCCAAATAATATTCAAATGAGCTGAATTGATTATCTTTTTATGAGAAACTTGGTTTGTCTAATTTGTATTTTACTAATTTTGAATGCATTTTGTGAAACTGAAAACCTTCGCCTTGATAACGGGAGATGCCAACCAGTCTTATAAATATTTTGTTGACAGGTCAACAAGTTCAAATAGCCGCTTTATATGACTATCGGCTGTTGTTAAATTCAACTAAATATGCATGTATTGGTCACATGTGCATATATTAAGTCTAAAGACTAAACATTTAGTAAGATGTAGGCCAAGTACAAGGCCATTATTGAATCTTTGTCTTTTCAAAACTAGTTGGTAACAAAAAAGTATTAAATAAATTTTAGCGGTAGAAAAATGATTTTAATCGTTTTTTAATGTTTGCGGAAGCTGTTTCATGAGTTCATATAACTGTTTCACAAGTTCATAAAACTGATTCACAAGTTCATACAATTTACATAATTGTTTCACAAGTTCATATTACTACTTTAGAAATTAATATAAGTTTTTCACAAGCGCGTATAACAGTTTGAGAAGCTTCCAAAATAAACCTAGACTCGAAGCTTTAAAGTTTTTATAACAAGATGAAAGCACTAAATTTCAAATGTTTCATAACTGCCGTAATTAAATTTTATAAACATTTGCAAATATCAGCACGCAAAATTCACTGAAAACTTCATTCATTCAACGGAAAACTACTCGTAAAATATCGCTAATTATTTTATCAACACCTGTTAATTTCGAAAATAATTATAGTAAAATTGAAAAGCGCGCCCCTGAAAGTTCAACCAACTTGTTGACTTTGAGAGGAAAACAAAACATGAAAAAGTTACGCCATTAAATTTAGACTCTTACTTGACAATCGCACTACTGAAATATCGTAGAAAATTACGAAAATGCGAAAATTCGAGCGTTTAAATACATTTAAAGAATAGAAAAATTCGCCAAAAAATATATAAGGTAGAAAAAAATGCTAAATAATACCAAAAAAAACTCGCTGAAATGTCATTAAGGAACTGCATGCATATGCCGATTGTATATACATACATATAGCCACTTAAAAGCTATTCGCACGCTGACCACGACCACCTCTCTATCTGATCGGCTGCCATTTTATTGTTGCATTTCAAGTGTCACTCGCACGCCCATTCGCGTTGACGAAAATAAACGAAGATCAAAATACACACATTTAGTAGATACGTACGTACATATGTACATATGTACATATGTGTTTTTTCGTCAAGTAATTTAAAATTTAATTCGACTATTTGTTAGCATAGCGAATAAGCACAAATGTGTTCGCTGCTGCTGTTTGCTTGTTGCTGCTTGCATTAACCGCTTATATTGTTCATATGTATGTCATATAAATATGTACTATACCTATGTACATATATACGAGTATACGTATGCAATATGCATGAGTGTAGGTTCTTCATTTATCTGTGCGTTTTTAAACGCGTTCAAGGTTAAACTGACGCTGACGCGTTAATTAGAATGGAATTGCACTCGGCGAATGCGAGCGAAGACGTTGAACTTTTTGTTGACGAAATTAAAATAATGTGACAAACAAACATTCAAAAAAAAAAATACAAAAATAAATGAAATTTTATTTGATTTAACACACGTCTGTGCATTTTAGAATCTTTATCAATGTTTATACATACATATGTACATATGTATGCTTGTATGTAGATAAGTACTTAATTTTGTTTGATTTTTAGGTGAATTTTGTTGCTAAGACCGTCTTTCGATGAGGGCTTAAGTTTTTTTTTTATATAGGAAACTTAGTCCCGAACTTATCTAACTAAATTTGACTACTGGCACTTCATGCATTTTATTTACTTATTTAATTTTTTTTTAATTTTTCTAAAGTGTTACGTATCTACTCAGCGTATACATTAACATACATATGGCTTAAATCACTTTTTCTTTTTAGAAACAAACAAAATAAAGGTAACTAACTCTAAACAAATAATGATAAGCAAATAAAATAAAAATTGCTGAAAAAATAATAATAAATAAATGGTATAAAATATATAAAATAAAATAAAATAAAATAAAATAAAATAAAATAAAATACAATAAAATAAAATAAAATAAAATAAAATAGAATAAAATAAAATAAAATAAAATAAAAAAAATAAAATAAAATAAAATAAAATAAAATAAAATAAAATAAAATAAAATAAAATAAAATAAAATAAAATAAAATAAAATAAAATAAAATAAAATAAAATAAAATAAAATAAAATAAAATAAAATAAAATAAAATAAAATAAAATAAAATAAAATAAAATAAAATAAAATAAAATAAAATAAAATAAAATAAAATAAAATAAAATAAAATAAAATAAAATAAAATAAAACAAAATCAGAACATAACAAATTAAGTAGATAAAATAATTTGAAAAAAAAAACAAAAAAATTTCAATTTATTTTAATTTATTTTACTTTTTAAAGTAAATTAATTCAAAACAAAAAGTATAATTTAATTTATACATTTAAAAAATATAGAATAGATAAAATAAAACAAATTAAATTAAAATGAATATTAAACTAAAATTAAGATCAAAGCTAAAATTAAAACAAAAATTGAAATAAAATTAAAATGAGAAATAAAATTAAAACAAAAACTAAAACTAAAATTAAAGTTAATTTAATTCAAATTCAAATTCAAATTAAATAAAAGTTAAAATTAAGACTCAAATAAAAAATAAAATTAAAATTAAAACTTAAATTGAAACTAAAACTAAACATAAAGTTAAAATTCAAATATAAAATAAATTAGGCTGATTAAAAATAAAACTAGAATTCAAGATTCCAAATTCATATTAAATTAAACTAAAATTAAAATTAAAATTAAAATTAAAATTAAAATTAAAATTAAAATTAAAATTAAAATTAAAATTAAAATTTAAATTTAAATTAAAATTAAAATTAAAATTAAAATTAAAATTAAGATTAAAATTAAAATTAAAATTAAAATTAAAAATAAAATTAAAATTAACCCCACAATTAAATTAAAAACTAAAATTAAAAATTAAGTTAAAATTAAATATTAAATAAATTAAGCTGATTGAAAATAAAAAAGAATTCAAAATTCCAAATTCATATTGAAATAAAATTATTATTTAATATTAAACTAGAATTAAAATTAAAACTGAAACTAAAACCAAAATTAAAATTAAAATTAAAATATAAAATAAATTAGCCTAATTGAAAATAAAACTAGAATTCAAATATATGATATAAATATAAAATAAATTAAGCTGATTGAAAATAAAAAAGGATTCAAAATTCCAAATTTATGTTGAATTAAAATTATTTCTTAATATTAAGCTAAAATTAAAATTAAAACTAAAACTAAAACTAAAATAAAAGTTAAAATTAAATATAAAATAAATGAAGCTAATTAAAAGAAAAAAATAAAATAATCAAAAAATTCATGTTCATGTTGTGTTTTCTTTTGCGGAAAATATTGCTGCAAAATTCAATATAGATAAGCGCTCGCTTGCAGCATGCTGTATTAAAAAAAATAGGAAGTGGGATCAAATTTTATAAATCAGAAACTACACTAGATTTATAAGGCAGCAATGAAATATCAGAAGTGGAATAAAGAAATCGGCTAATAGAGCATGGCGAAGCGAACATCAGAAGTGGAATATTTAAAAAATGCTTGTAAAATTTATAGAACAGCAATCAAATGTCAGAAGTGTAAAGAAACCTAATTTTGGTTTTCCAAAAAGAGTCAATTAACGTAGAATAATCGAAACAATAGTCCTTTCCATATACATATAATATATAAGAATGATAGAAACAGCAAAGAGCACTACTTCGCTGTTATTCAGAAACACCTTGCATGCTAGCGAGCCACCTAAAGCAAAGTACTGAAAGCTATTAATGAACAGATCAATCATCGAACTTCCCAAAGAAGTAAGTCGTATGACACAGACGCGACGTTGTCCTTCACCACTATAAACTTCGAGGAATCAAACAATTTACACAATTGGTAACTTATCACTGCCAAGGCGCCAATAAATACATATTGAGCTTAAGTAATGTGTAATAATATACGCGAAGCGGATATACTCGTAGTAGGTACATTTTTATGAAATACAGTATGTAAATACCATATATGTACCTATGTATGTAGGGACTCAAATAAGCAAAGCATTTTTACACTGTTCATTTCAATTACTAGCTACAAAAGGCAACATAAATTGTTTTCATATCGTTGTTCGTAGTGTAGTGTGTATCAATATTAAGCGGCGCGCTCAAAAGTGTAAACAAGAAAATTGTAAAAATAAATATAAAGTATGTAAGTAGTGAAAAAAAAAAATCATAAGTAAATAAGTCAGGGAGAATAAATATATGTACGGACCTACATATGTGCTGTGCAGTAAAAATACACAATATAAAGAAAAAGTCAATAGACTTATCAAAACAATAATACTTAAGCAAACTAACAGAAGAAGGGTAGGTATAGAACTAGGAAGACATGCACACAGAATGCCTTGCTTGTTGTATGTACGTGTATGTAAGTATGTTTAAGTAAAAATTTACAAATTACAAGCCCAAGTGTATTTAACTTTTTTTTATTATTATTCGATTTTTTTTTTTTGTTGTTTTTTTTTTGAAGGCATTTAGCGTTACAATTCTTTACATTAGAAATATTTTTGTAAGCGTTTAAAGCGTGTTAAAAACTATACGCTGCGTTAAACCCATATTTTTCCGCAATTTTTATAAGTGAGCTTTAAGTCTCGCCCTTCAATGACTGATTGGTTGTCTATCTCGTTGACGTTGACCTTCCTTCCGTGGTATTTATATATACATTTATTTATAAATTTTTTTTTAATATAATATGACTATTACTCGTATAGAGTACACATTATTATTATTTTTTTTTGTGTTAAAATTTAAATAGGAAATTTGTACGATAAGGTTTATTGACTTAAACAATGAAACATATGTATGTATATACATATAGAGTAATAATAAATAATTTTATGTGCATGTGTGTGACGTTGAAACACGGTAGCATAAAATATGATTTTTTCAAATGGATTATAGGTACATTTGTAGGTATGATGGAATAGTTCAGAAATTAAAAAAAAAATGTTAAAAATTAGTAAATATTTATTGCCGATGTGTAAAAATAAGCCACCCAGCAGGCAGGAAGTATACACGTAGTATGGTAAGTGAATATATGTTTAGAATTTTCGGCTAAAAATTAAAAATGCAGTTTATTGACATTTACAACAACGTTTATAAATATCAAATGATTTTCATCGCATAGTTGTTAGCAATTTTTACTTTTTAATGTGTGAGACTGCACCGCCCAATTAATTGCCTACATTACAAGATTAAATCATCATGCTGCTCAAGTGGTTCCAAGACCACACACAAATACATACATACATACATTTGTATGTACATGCTTGTACACCCTTCAACACAAATAATTTAATTACACTTTTTATTTGCAAATCGCGTGCAGAAACATATAAATAATTGTAATTATGAAAGAATATTTCATATAAAACTGCAAATATGTAATGGGATTTTTACACTCACTCACAGCGGTCATTACGATTGGCATCTCTCTCCCATCGCCAGAGTTGTTGTGCTTGCAGCTGATAGGAGAGTTTTGCTATGCACGTAGTGTTGTTACTCAAAACATGAGTAGGCAAGGCGGTAGACAGGCCTTACACTATAAAATAAATTTCTTTTGTATACTTTTTTATTTATTAATTAATTACATACATATAAACACACAAACAGACCAATTGTTTGTTGTTATTGTCAATGACGAGTGCAATGACGATGCTTGATAGTGATGATTGCCAGCTGTTGATTGCTTGCATGCCGGCCCACACACACACAGAGAGAGAGAGATGGGGGAAACAGTGCAAGCAAGCAGGCAATCATCATATAATTTATATCAAACAACAAAAATAACTACAACATGATACGTAATCACAACAGCAAACGAGTCATTTGGGGTGCACTACACTGTGTAGAGACTAGCGTTTAAATAGCTAGAATAGTGCTACTGTTGCTATTTATTTGTTTACTTAGCGTATGTGTGCGTGTGTGTGTGTACGTGTGTGTGAACAACAGCTGTTCTGCTGCAAACTGCTTTAAAGCGCATACAAATGAGAATTTGTATTAAATTCAGTAAATGCATACACAACTATATAAGTACATACATATGTATGTATGTATGTATGTATGTATTTACAAAATAAAACTACAAATTTTATTACAATATAATAAATGCAGTAGTTGTAAGCAAGTAGTCTCGCGTCACTTTAATTGCATCTCTATGCGTGTTTCGATTATACACGTATGCACATGCATACATACATATATACATATGTACATCTACTCATTGATATTGTTTGTGTCTGTATACTCGTATTATGCGCCCAATTGTCGGGCGAAAAAATGAGGTTAAGGTTAATGTGCACATTTCTCACAACTGACAATATAGACAGCGACAGCGACAGCTACGCCGCAGCATATTTGTTTATTTGTCATATTATTAAATACTTTAATTAATTGTAAGTGCTTAATGAAATGTGTTTTTTTTTTTGTTGCTTCTAATTATTAAGTGTGCAATTTGCATACTATTTTATTGTACAATATTTGCAGTACCTGAACTCACTCTCGCTCTCTTTCGCTGTCGTTATCTGTCTGGGTGTTTCTCGGCGCATGCTGAGTGCGTTTCAACCTCTTGGAATTTGAGTTGTGCAATGTCAAGTGCAATGCAAATTATCAGTTTTTTTTTGTAATTATTCATATGAATTTCTATTAAATGAAATTGGGTGAAGCTGTGCACGATTTTGATATTGAAAGACGCTCACTAAGGTAGGGCAAGATAAATGCAAGTGGGCATTGTAAAGGACTTTAAATATTAATATTCTTTCTTAGCTCTTTCATAAACAACAGGAAAAAAGTAATGAAAGGCTGATTAACGAAAGGATAATAATTGGCAATGGTAGCTAAAAATATATAGATAAGTATTAAATAAAAAAATACTAAAAAATACAATAAAATTATATTAAATTAAATACTATAATATAATACACTACAAAATTAAATATCATAATACAACCTAAAATAATATAATATTAAAGGAAAAAAAAATTAATAAATTAAACGAAATATAAAAAAGAATAAATAATATAAAATAACACAGTATAAAAAATCTTGGTATAACCTAAAATAAAATGAAACAAAATAAAATAAATAAAATAAAGAATATGAACGCAATATAAAGAAAAAATATTAAAAACACAGAATTAAATAACATAATATATTAATATAATATATACAAAAAAATATTGTAAAAAGAATAAAATTATATTAAAAAATAAAAGGCAATAAAAAAATAACTAAACTAAATAAAAAAATAATACGAAAAAATAAAATAATATAAACTAACTGGCAATATTTTTGCACCCGACCTGCAAAAGAACATTAGGTAGGCTATCTCAAAACATGGCAAACAACAACACCAAATAAACAAGTTGAGTTAATTTACTTTGAGTTGATATCGCCACTGTAACAACTCAAACGAAATTTTCGAATTTCAAAAAAGTTAAATTTTGGGAAATTTCATTCAAACCTCGAAATTCATAATTCAAAGTTCATAGTTTACTGAAAAAAATAAATATTTAATAAAGCATGAAGAAGTCTTCAGAGGATGAACTAGAACTCACAGATATCAGCGGGTGTCCAGTATTTTTACGACGGTTTTCCATGATTCAGTCTTACCTAAATCACGATTCTCACCCATAAACATTGACGCAATATGTAGAAACATGTACATACTCAGAAATACACGTATTTATTATTGTATTATACTTAATGTATGTATGTATTTATTTATGTATTTATTTACAAAAAAATATAAGCCAGCTGAGTCGGGTGAAAAAGTACATTTAATATAAAATAAATTAAAATGAAGTAAAACAAAAGCAAAGCAAATAAAATAAAATACAAAAATTACAATATAAAAAAGTAATAAAATTCTAGAAAAAAATACAAGAAATAAATATAAAAAAATAAATAAAGTAAAAGGAAACAAAAATTACAATAAAAAGAAATAAAATTAAAACAAAAAATACAAGAAATAAATATAAAAAATAAATAAGTAAAATAAAGTAAAAGGAAACAAAAATAAATTAGAAAATACAAAATCAATATAATATAAAAATTATCAAATAAAATAAAATATAATGAAAAAAATTCAAGAAATATAAAATACACGTAAATAAAATAATATAAAACCAAAACAAATTTAAAAATAAAAGTTAATAAAAATAAATCAATAAATAAAATAATAGAATATAAAAATTATAAAATAAAATAAATTAAAAAAATATATAAGCAAAAACAAGTCAAGAAACAAAGTAAAAAATAAAAATAAATAAAAGAAATGATATTATATAAAGATTTTAAAATAAAATACAACAAACTTAAATGAAAAAATAGGAATGAATAAAATTTAGGCCGATAGCCTCCGTTGCTAGTCTTAATCTTGTAATGTAATTATTTATAATTATATTTCAAATAAATAAATAAATAAAATTAAGTTAAAAAAAAACAAATAAAATACAATGAAAAAAAATTCTAGACCCGAAAAATAAATAAAATAAAATAATTTTTTGTTGGATAATAATTTAAAAAACATAAAACAAAAAAATAAATAAATAATAAAATATAAAATTTATAAAATTAAAAAAAAAATAAATATAAATTAAAAAATAAGAATAAATAAAATTAAGTTAAATTAGGTTAAAAAACAAATAAAATAAAATAAAACCAATAAATAAAATAAATTAAATTATATTATAATAAATTATCATACAGCAAAAAGATTTCTAGCTACCCGATGTCTGTAAGTTCTTAAGTAATATTAATTTTAAAAGAAAATAAATGAAATAAACAAAACAATCTTCCTTTTTCGTAGATTTTCGTCCCGAGCACACTAAGTAGAAGGAGAACACATAAACCACGAAAGCATAATATAACAGATTCAAGTACAATATATAAAATAGAATAAAAAGCAAAACTAAAAGAAATCCTAAACGTCATCATGAGAAGCACTTATGAAAGTTATACCCACAGCATTGCACCATGAGCAGTAGGAGACAAGCGTACATACATACATAATTGGCGCTTTGTAACCGCTGAAGCGATTTTCGGCCGAGCTCCTCCTCCAATTTGTGGTTTTGCGTCTTGATGTTTTTCCAACAAATGGAGGGACCTACAGTTTATACTAAGCCGCCTCCGAACGGCTGACGGTTTTTTTACGAGGAGCTTTATTTCATGTCCGAAATACACTCGGAGGGATGGACATTCCCTGCCAAGGGGCGACCGCAATTAGAAAATTTAATTTAATTTTTTATTTAAATTAATTTTCCATAACTTTTTGGATGTTGGTGGCACCGGGATATGAACCCGAGTCTTCCGAATGGCAGGACGCAATGCTAACCACTCGGCTACCGCGGCCGACAAGCGTAGAACAGGAAAAAACTGACCATCAGCGAATTAGTAGGCGGTCGACGTAATTACTTTAATAGGAAGCTGCATGATTTGTCCTTCAAACGACGGAAACTTGTATGTTGAAATAAAGAAGAGAAAACAACTTGAAGGATATACAACACATACAACAAAGAAGAAACGGAATAGGAGAGAGTAAGCAGCACAGCTTGAGTCTATAAAAATACAGAAGTAGTTAGAATGGACCACAGCACACGCATAGCAACACATGGTTAATTATAAGGAAAAGGCAATATATGTCATCCAGAGAACCGTAATCAAATAGCGTAAGCCGAGGCCAGCAACTACAAGTGACATAAATGGAAAATTTTATTATAGAAAGGGAAAACACCGCGGGTAGCGTAAAACAAAAAGCAAAATTAAAAGCAAAAAATATGAGATTCTTTTAGTCCAGCGGGTGGTAAGCGGTTATGTATAAGTTAAGTGCTAACTCACATGCAGCAATCCTCACAAGTTGACCCCTACCCCTACACTCCCCACACATATTAACTCAAGTGAATCAGCGCGCGAAAGGATAAATAGCGAAACACTTGAGTATTAATTTGATTACTTTCTCAAACAAAACAACGCAACGCCTGCTTAATTGACTTTCTTGGTCGGCGCTAAGCAGCAGCGAGTAGTGGACGCCCTAGTAATTATGAACATATGATATAAAACGACTGTACAAAGTATGGCGAGTTGACATAATTTTCGCATAAAAAGAAATTGTGAAAAGCACACATACATACCTACATATGTCAAAGCTTTCCTTGGCGATGGTAAAAGCTTTTAATTAAAATTAGTATGGATATTGATTGCAATAGTTAGAAATTCCTTTGCTTCCAAGTAGGAACTGCCTGTAGAGGCTTTGCGGCGTAAAAATATTACCAAAATGCATGCGTCAGCAGGTATAAGGCGCATTTACAGTTAAAAGCATTTCGAATGAATAACTGTAACCACACAACAAAGTGCTTACAATAAAAATGTCGTAAAAATCACTCACATGTAAGAAATTGAAAGATAGCAAGTTAAAATGAAGCAAAAAAAAAAAAAACAAAAAAACAATGCACTGAATTCTACACCGCAGGGCAGCACCTTAAATGATGCAAAGGTAACCGCAAATATGGAGGGGAAATGAAATAATAATAAAATCGGCACAGAGAAATTATTGTTGACACGAAAAACCTGAACTTGCGCCACTTCATAAAAGCAAGTCGCAGATTTTTTTCTTTTATTTGCTCGCAGCAACACGATTTTTCTTCAGCAGATTCCGCCATTAAAAAAGCAGGCAGATAATTTTTCGAGCAAATTTTTTTATATCTCTTTAAAAGATAAGCAATTAATTTCAGTAAAATTAAAGCATTTAAAACGAGTGAGGAAAAAAATTATAATTAAAATAATTAAATAAGTTTCAGTGAGTTGGAGTCCTGATCATCAGATTTGTTTCAGATCAGAATTCGGAATCACGTTTAAATAAAACCGCAGTGCTTATATACTTGACTTGAAAATAATATTATATTTTATGCAACCAAAACATATGTACATTTGTAGGTTTGTCTCTAAGTCAGCTTTCATTTTAAGCTGACATTAATGATGATCATCACGATCACAAAAAGTAAAATGGACGAGAAACAAAAGTAAGCTAGAAACAAATAGCCAACAAAATTTTACTAAATCAACAACTTGAACAAACTTGCGAAGATCTCAGCCGTGCGCATATTCTTACATACTTTTTTTGAGCACGAAGGTAAGTGTAGTTGTTTTTTTTTTTTCGTTTCACTCTGCTATGTGGGTTTCTCCGCAAGCCACCTTGAGTGTACGAAGCCAAAACGAAAAAAAACCAGTCTCGCTTTCAGTTTTTTCTTTACTCTTTTGACGAGCTTAAATGTTTTTTTTATTTTTATTTTATTTTCGTTTAGATGTTTTAAAACAGGTTGTTATTTCGTGTTCATAAGAAGCTGTGCAGGCCAATTACGCTCATACTCGCACACAACGAGCAACGATCTTCTCGAGCAACTTAAGACGGCGACAGGTAGTTGTAGTTTTGTACTTTTTTTCTTCTATCGTAGTATTCCAAGGCATGTTATGCGTGTTTTGAAGCTTTCCTGCATGTTCTTGGCAATGTACTATCGAACGAAAAGCTGCTTTACTTTTGATTTTGTTTGCAAAAGTGATCGTCGACTTTTCGAGGATCGCCAACTGGGCTATAAGATCAATTCTGTTATGAATTGAGAGTGTGAACAATAGACTTAGTTTGGCTTAAGAGATGGTTTTAATTACATATGAGTCAGCAATTATTTATTTTATTTTTTTCAAATTACATGTGAGGCCTTTTAATGAATGTATTTGTTTAGAATATTTTTTTGTAAATACTTATTGATCTTTCATACAAAGAACTTATGAAGTAATTTTGCGAACACGTGCTAGGGTAATGTTTCGATTATTTTCGAATATTTTTTTCTTATTTTTTTCATATTGCAATTGAAATGATGTCATAACCACTGTTTGCTTGGTTGAAAGGGAAGTTTGAGGAATCATTTTGTAGGCTGATTGTATGCTCCTTTGCAATCACAAACTTTCTAAAATATGCTATTTTTTCTAAGCCCTGTTTTGAACTTCCTCATATAACTTTCACGATCCAACCTTAATGCGCTGATTACAGGTGTTTCTGTTTTTTTTTCTTCCTTTTTTATGAGATCTTCCACCCATTTGACTTGCCTTAATGACCATATGACACTCAGTTGCAAAAAAAAAGAATGCAATTAAAGAGGCAAAAAACCAAATTAATGTTTTTTAGAAAAGAAAATTATATATGAGAGTAATGTAAATAAAAGAAAGAACAACAAATTTAGCAAAAAGAAAACAGATTAAGCCCACATGAGTATCGTATGCGAAAAGGTCCAACAATCATGGTGCAGTACACATCAGTGAGTTTAATTACAATGTGAATACATGAATGTACATACATACAGGTGTACAAATACATATATGTATGTTTGTATATTTTAATTTCCAGCCCATATGACAGTCAACTCTTTATACAAGAGTGACTAAAGTCTAGAAGTTTGCTTATAAGATATACTTGCATACATACATACATATATGGTATATGTACATAAGTATATATATTTATACAAATTGTACATTTTTAAGTACATTTCAGCCAAAGGTGCGTCAGCGCTCATATTTTTATGGATTTTTTTTTATAACTGCTTTAACTACTATTTTAATGTACGAAAGATTTTTTATGCTTTATGTAAGTTGTGGCAGCAAATACTACGAAAATGACTTGACAACAATAAAATGAAAGGTACGAACAGCTAAAGTAACCAACCATAATATATTATTTATTTTTTTATTTACTTTTATTTTTTTGTTACTTTGTACATATATGTATAGTTAACTATTTAATTATAATGAGGCGTTTATTAATTTGCTAGCAATTTTTTCAAACATACATACTTACAAACATAGGTACATATGTACATACATATATACTGGTATGTGTGGCGAAAAGTTGAATGACCACATGCAATTTTTAATATTTTTAATATACATACACGTATATAAAAAACTAATTAAGTTGTTAACAAATTAAGTAGAATTATATACACTCCGAGAGGTTATTATAAAAAAATAGTACAATTTATTATATTTAAACATTTTTTAAGCGTTTTTAGAGATTTCACAAACAGGTTGAGAATTTCAGCAAAACATTTGTGTTTTTATATGCGTAGGAAAAAAGCATACATTTTTCAACAGTATAAAGAGAATAATTTAAATCTTGATTTTTTTTTTTATAAAACTAGTTTAAAAGTCACTTTATATTTATTTTGAAATATCTCTTGTCACGCTCTTCTCCACATTCATATAATAATATATTATACAAGCATCTGCATTCGATTAGCATTTGACACCGTTATTTGTGGTTATTTTTAGAAAAGTAAGCGCATACGCACCAACTTGAGTGAAATCCCAAAGAATTGTGAAGAAGTAACAAAAAAAAAAACATATAAAATGGCATACAAAAATTACGGTAGCATAAAATAAGTTAAAAAAAACTGGAAATCAAAATAAAAACTGCATAAAGGTCTATAAGACGCCACAGTGCGAGCAAACATTTTGTTTTCAATATAATTTTTTACAGCTTTTAATACAAAAAAGAAAACAACTCAGAAGAGTTTTATAACAAAACAAAAATTACGTGAAATAATTGCAATAAAAAGCACAAAAAAAACGCATACAAATTAAATCAGCGCCAAGAAGTGCAATAAGATGAAGCTACAAGTCAGTTCAAAACAACCACCGGCATTAATTGTGCCACTACCATGCAAACATACATACCCACATACATTTGGATATTATCATGTACTTATCCAGAAAGACAGATTTGCTGTGTATCTCGTTCAACAACAATTTTTTTATAGGTCAGTCGGTTTGTTTGTTGGCTACGTACACACGTTTGTGTTTGTGTATCTTTTCAATTTTGACCCTCCGATAGCAGCAATCAAACAATGGAGCGCAAGTTAACTCCAAACTGTGATTCATGGAAGGCAAAGACCAACAGTACAACGAAGACTTAAAGACGAGGGGAATGGACAACAGCTGAGTAATGCTAAACTGCCGCAGAGCAGTGTTTCGATTCACTGGAATTCTTGTGCAGTTCAATACAAAAATATAAAAATAAAAAAAAAATAGTAACAAAAAAAACAAAACTCTTGCGCTTCGGCAAGAATTTGGTAAACAAACAGACTTCAAAAGGAAGATACAAAAATCTAAAGCAAACGCATAAAAAACACACTAACACTAACTAAACGACTTAAATTTTATTTTCTTTTTCATTGCAAATGCGGAAGCAACAGAAGAAGTCGCCGACTCTTTGCTAGAAGTCAAAAAATAATTACAAAAACAACAAGCGAAGGTATAATGTATCACTATGAACTGACAATTCGTTAGTTCTAGCAGCGAGTGACGAGTAACAAACAACAACAGATGCCATGCCGTTGAGGTGCCGAAGTAATAGATGAGCAATAAATGGTTAGAAAAAAAAATAAAAATTAAAAAAATAAATAAACCAAAAATAAAAAAATAATAAAAAAAGGTTAAATCTTTGTTATTTTTTTAGTATACTTTACTTAAAGTAAAAATGGCGTTTTAAAATAGAAACTGTTGTTGAAAGAGCGCAGCAGAATTAAAAAGAAAAAAAATTAAGAGCAAAGAACGGACAAAGAACGATCTTACCACAAAACAAAAAGAAAGTTGCCTTACGTGAAGGAAAAAGTACAGAAACAAGGCAAAAGTATCTAAAAAGCAGCACAAGTAGCAGTGACTATGCTACGGAGAAAGTGAAATTGAGCTAAAGAAAAATATTAACCGAAAAGGTGCTACTCGAAGAAGTAAACAAAAGCTGAAGACACTAAAAGCGCTTGGAAATAAATCGAAAATTCTTGTGTTTAAGGTAGTTCAAGAAAACTTTAAAGGAAGATAAATACGTGAGTTCCAAGGTAAAAAAAAGCGAAAATAATACAATTTGTTTACATATTTACATACAAAATCCATATAATACGTGCTTTTATATACGATATATACATATAAAAAAAGAGAAATTTTATTGGCAACATAAAAAATAAAAGTCAAAAGCAATTTAATTATAATAACGCTTACTAGCAGGCTGCTTGATGGCAAGAAAATGTGTGCAAGAAATTAGCGAAAATCAATGGTTAGCAAAAAAAAAATATATAAATTTACAATAAAAACTATCAAAGCGCTGAAAACAAAGAGCTGCAGATAGAAGTTGTAGATATGGCGGCTGCCGTGGCAACCGAACCAATGGCAACAATGTTGCCTATGATATCAATAATTCATGAAGTTGTGCGCGCAGAAATACATTTTCACAATAATAATGCGAAAAATAAAACAACAATAAGCAAGATATAAAAAAAATAAAAATAAAAAAATTTATAAAATTATAAAATTATAAAAAAAATGTGTTAACCATATGAGTGAAATAAAAGGCTTTAAACACATGTATACGAAGGTAAAAACGTAAACTTATAAACAACCACAACCGCCACTAAACCACAGCTGAATGCACAGAAATGCTTACAGCAGCAACAAAAAACCAGTTGCCTGCAGCTTGCAATCATAAGCCGACAGCGAGGTGCACACAATACGAGTATATGGCTGTGTGTGTGCATTTTTACCGCAGCAACTTTCCATAAATTGCCAGCAACTACTCGACAATAACAACAACAACTTTATCTCACATTACTCTGCGCCACTGAACTTGGACGCCATTGAAATATTTCTTTTGCTTATGTATTTTTTCTTATGTGCTTTTCTTGATTTTCCTTTTCGCTTTCCTATAACTGCTGGAAAAATGAAAATTTGCGTCATTTCTTGCCGCGCAACTCGCTGCTTTTCCTTCTTTTTCTTCGATTGTGAAATATTTTCCAGAAGCAGTCAAGCAAGTTGCGCGCGCATTTCGTTTTCTATAAGCATTTGTGTGCGTGTTGTTGTTTTGCTGTTTTTTTCTGCTTCAAGCTTTTACTTTATTGACTTTCTAGGTTAAGTTTACTGTGTCGATTGGTTGGTGGCGTTTTTTGTGAGTGATGAAGGGGTTAAAACTACAAAAAACTGAAATTTTTGTACAAAAAGATTATAAAAATAATAAAAGTAAAATGCAGAAAAAAAAGAAAATAAAAATAAAAATAAAAATAAAGAAATAAAAAATATGAAAAAAATCCTTTGAAATAAAAAAAAAATTAAAATAACAAATAACAAAATTAAAATAACAAATAAAATAAAACAAAATAAATTAAAATGTGGAATATCATATAAAAAGTTAAATTAGACAAAATAAAATAAAATGAAAAATATCAAATAAAAAATTCTAATATTAAAGTAATCAAAATAAAATAACACAAAATAAAATAATACAAAAAAAAAAACAAACAAAAAATTAAAAATATCAAAAAAAAAAGATTTAAAAATTAATAATATTAAAAAAAAAATTAAACAAATTGTAGTTAGGAAAAAAATTAACCATGAAATAAACTAAAAAAAAATTAAATAAAACGAAATAAATTAAAACTAAAAATGTCAAATAAAAAAATTAATAAAAGAAAATAAATTAAACAAAATAAAAAGAAATAATATTTAATAAAGTAAAATTAAATAAAATAAATTGTGATAAAAAAATATAAAAATTTAAAATATAAGACAATATAAAACAAATTAAAAAAAAATTAAAAATAACAACTAAAAAAATAAATAACAAAATAATAATAAAATAAATAGTAAACAAAAACAAAATAAAACAATTATAAAAAGAAATTATTTAAAAAAAAATAAAATAATAATAATATAAAAATAAATTAAAATTATTAATTGTTATTATAATGAAATAATCTTAAGCAAAGTAAAATATATTAAAATAAAACATAATTGCATAAAATTTTCTAATAATATAAAACAAAATAATATCAAATAAAATCAAATAATTAAATTAATTTAATTAAATAAAATAAATATAATCTTTTTATTTTATTTCATTAAAATTATATAATTTCTACTAAAGCAAATAAAATAAAAGCAAAATAAAATAATTTACAATGTGAAAAATTTGAACTTAAGCAATACAAATAATTGTAATAAAACAAAGATAAAGAAAAAATAATAATATTTAAATAAAAATTTATTAAAATACAATTAAATAATAAAAAAATGCGTAAAAGTGTTATAAAATTAATTTAAAAAAACGCTTGAGTAAAACATTTTTTGCACTCAGCCCTCTGCTGTACCTGCGACGAGACTTCTACAATTCATCTTCTTTTTTGGGAATTTCTTTCGTATAGCACTGTGCTTTTTTATTATTTTCGATGCTAAATGTACGCAGACCACCTATTATGGCGTATGAAGATTTATTACCTGCATACAATTTGCAATTTGCTCGTAATCAAAAAAGGAAGAAAGAAACTTGCCTAGCGCTATACACAAAGCCACTTTTATGATAGTCAACATTCGGCGTTATAAAAAATTATTACCAAATTGCAGTGTTGTCCATATTTCTTTAGCATCGACATAAATGTACATACATACTCGTATATGTATGTATGCATCCACAATCAACCACACAGTTTTCGTGGCTTGTCACACATAATTAATCCTGCTGCAAGCAAAGGTATTCAATTTTAAGATTCACATACGTGTATGCTAGTATGTACTCGTATCTAGGTATATAGCGACACATATCTTTGCATAAATAAATTGTTAGTTGGTATGAATACTTTGTATATTTTTTTGCACCTCTAGCTACCATCAACAGCCTTTGGAAACAACAAAGCAATACAGTCGTGTTGAAAAGCACAATAATCATGAAAATTGTTCGTTTTTGTATCAAATGCATGCCTGGCCTACGTCATAAGTGACATTGACTATACCAAAAGAGTTTATCCGTCGCCTTTTGCTGCAGCAAAATAAACCCACACACCCATACAGAATAGTAAAGAAATACAAGTTGCAAGAATTTGAATGGAGAAAAACGTAAGAAATGCAATAAATATTAATTATGATTTTATAAAATTTTAAAATCGTTATAAAATACATATGTATTGCTTGTTGTTGTTAAATTTAAAATGTTTTTCATATAAAATATATAATTTTTAAGTTAAGCAAATACCAAAACTCGTACGATATAATTCACCAGAAGAAAATAAAATAAAAAACATAATTACTTTCAACACCACCAAATTTTCATTAACTCTGTGACCCAAAACTGTCAAATATCATAAAACATTAAAAACATATTTCCTTTTGTTTATTGGCGGCATTGATGGTTATCAATAGAAATTCTTCGGTGCCGAAAACAAAATTTTCGCAAATGAACTAATTTACTTTCGGCGTTTTTTTTTTCTTATTTTTCAAAAATAAAACTAAAAAGTAAAAAATAAAAGAAAAATAATTTCACAACTGCTAATTAAATTTTGACCATAAAATTCGCATAGACATTTTACCAATAAACTGCTTAACACTATACGGCCTTTCAATCTAACCAAGCACTTTCAATTTCAATATTCCAAAATACCACTTTAATGAATTCATTTCAAAAGTATTCCTTTCGACTCGTGGCCCATTTGCCGCCAGCTAATCTCATGGTCTCAGCCTCAATACTTTGGACATATATTTGCTCCCAATAGATTTATTGCTCTAAATAATTTTACAGTGAATTTGTTGCTGTCAAAGATTTTAATTGATTTTAAAAATGAGCATATTTTGGCGATAGTTTTTCTTGTCTTCATTATTATGTGTTGTTGTTGTTATCGATTGTCTGAAGATAGAACTGTCTGGTGCTTGAATTTGAATTTATGGGTGTTTCAAGCAATTAATACATGCTTAAAATTGTGAATACTTTTTTGCTGTATATGGTATAAACGAAATTTATTTATCTTTAAAATTTTAAATGATTTTTTTTATTTTAACTCTTGCATTTTTTAGAGATATATCAGACCAAAAAAATGTTTGAGACATTTCATAAACAGTTTCAAGCATCCACAAAAATTTTCCGCTAGGTGACCCCAAAATCGAGTTTCCGGTTAAGTAGTACGGGTGATTGCTATTTTTTTGGGAATACTTTTATTTTTTATTTATTTATTTAACACATTTTTATTTTTTTTTTCTTCTTTGTTTCATTTTTCTAATTATTATTTAATTATTTTATTTTCTTTTAGTTTTTTATTATTTTTTATGTTATTACTTTTTTTATTTTTTTTTTTAATTTTTTTTTTATTATTTTTTTTTTAATATTTTTCTTTAATATTTTTTTTTAATATTTTTTTTTAATATTTTTTTTTTAATATTTTTTTTAATATCTTTTTTTAATATTTTTTTTTAATTTTTTTTTAATTTTTTTAAATTATTTTTTTAATTATTTTTTTAATTATTTTTTAATTATTTTTTTATTTTTTTTTTAATTCTTTTTTTAATCTTTTTTAAATATTTTATTTTTTCAAATATTTTACTTTTTTAAATATTTTAATTTTTTAAATATTTTTTTTTTATTTTTTCGTTTTTTTATTTCTTATATCATTTATTCATTGTTTTATTTTCTTGAAGTTTAATTTTTTAATTTTCTATTTTTTTATATTTTGTTATCTTTAGTTTTATTTTTCATTATTTTTTTTGTTTATTAATTTTTTATTTTTCATCTTTATTTTATATCAAATCAAAATTAATATACCTTCTGCTCAAATATAAACGATATCCATAACTCGACAAGGACAAGACATATGGCCATACTTTTTGTTTGCTTAGGTTGGCAGGACTGTTATATGTTTACATGTCAAATTTGAGCGCGATCTGTCTCATAGTTTTTTTTTACGGCACTATAAACAAGTCAACCTCGAGTGTGTTTTTCGAATTTTACTATGGAAATTAACGTTGAGCAAAAGAGTTTGTTTGAAATTTGGTTATTCCAATGGAATAAGTGCGACGGACGCAATGAAAATGTTGCAGAAGGCATATGGGGAGTCTTGCCTATCACGTGCACGTATTTTTGATTGGTATAAGTCGTTCAAGGACGGCCGTACATCGCTGGAGAACTTTTCCCATGATCGTCGTCCAGCAACGTCAATAAACGAAGAAAACGTCGAAAAAGTAAAGAAAATTGTGTTGGAAAATCGTTGTGTGACTGAAAGAGAGATAGCTAGTGAGCTCAACATATCAAATGGATCCGCTCATAGCATTATTCACGATGTTTTGGGCATGAGACGTGTGTCTGCTCGACTTGTTCCAAAATTGTTGCTCATACGTCTCGTCTTGTACGCGACCAAAAACAACGTAAATATTGTTCCTCAAGCACCGTATTCACCCGACATGGCACCGTGTGACTTTTTTCTTTTCCCTAAACTCAAATTGCCGCTTCGTGGAAAGCATTTTCAGTCGATTGAAGTCATAAAAGAGAATTCGAAGAAGGAACTGAAAGCCATACCTAAAGCGGCCTACCAGAAGTGTTATGAAGATTGGAAAAAAAGGTGGCATATGTGTATCGCCTCTAATGGTGACTATTTTGAAGGGGATAATATAAATATTGAAGAATAATTAACCGTTTTTGTTTTATTGAGCCAGTCTCGTTTATATTTGAGCAGAAGGTATAGATTTATAATAGAAATAATTAATATATTTTAATCCGGTATTTTTATTTACAAAATACTTTTGTTCTTATATGCTAATCTTTTTTATATTTTTTTATTATTTATTTTTTTGATTTTTTTATATTTTTTCCATATAATTTTTACATTTTTATTCTATTTTTTTTAAATTTTTTGTACATTTTTTTATATTTTTTTATATATCTTTTTTATATATCTTTTTATATATTTTTATATATATTTTTTATATATTTTTTTATATATTTTTTTATATATATTTTTATATTTATTTTTTTTATATATATTTTTTATATATTTTTTTTTATATATTTTTTTTATATATTTTTTATATTTTTTTCAATATCGCTAATTTTCAAATTTGTATTTTATCATCTTAAATTTTATGAATCATAAGCACTTTTTAAAACCTGGCAATTTTGCTTTTCATTCTTTCTTCCAATGAAACTAACA
This sequence comes from Ceratitis rosa, assembly GCA_037013455.1. Taxonomy (NCBI): domain Eukaryota; kingdom Metazoa; phylum Arthropoda; class Insecta; order Diptera; family Tephritidae; genus Ceratitis; species Ceratitis rosa. The sequence continues at coordinate 6,426,016 of JAWMAG010000013.1, forward strand.
ACTCATCTACTGCTCATTATCATTTGGAGGCCTTGAAAACTGCTTATGTATACGCCGCTTAATCAACAAAAAATTATTAATTAAATCCAAAAGAAGAGCCGACTGACTTACAGTTTAGTAAGCGATAAACAACTGTTTATGCGAATGAATATCAAATGACCAAAACAAAAGCAGCGTGGAAAAACAAAATCTAAAAGGTCATTACCACTACACAAATTTTCTTGACGTAAACAACAGCTTAAAGAAATAAAAAAATAAATAAATACAAATGAAAACTACAAAAAATTCAACTATAAATTTAATCAATATATACATACACACTTAAATTTGCCTTGCATATTGTTAAAAAACTCATGAAAGCACACAATTTTTGTGCCAAAACAGTGCAATAAACCACAGCTAATACTTTATACATAAAAAATTAAAGGCACAAAAAAGTAATTAAGAACAAAATTAAAAAAAAAAATATGTTATAAAAATAAATATGCATAAAAAAAAATTATGAAATTTATTTTCCCCCTCGCGCTTATTTCAGATTTTTTGGACTTTTTTGGACAGGAAACTGGTAAATATGTGTGTGAGACAAAGCACACAAAGCGAGCACAGACAACACAGCGAGGAACAGCGCTGAAAAATGCAACGCTGCAGCTAACTACGCGCGCGCGCTTTTTGGCGGTCAATGGTTGATAATGCATATACATATATGTACATATGCACATACTACATATCTTTCTTCCGAGTGCTTGCCTTTGATGGAAGTTTTTTTCGTTCTTTGCCTTCGAAGACAAGCTTTTGCCTATAAAATACCAGTTTTTTGTGTGTTTGCCCTTAAAGCATATGCACAACAATAACAACAATGTGTTTCAGTGTATTTGATCAAGTGATTAATTTAATATTTTAGCAACATATGAACGTTTACAAAATGCGGAGAAAAAAATGTTTGATAAATTTGCTTTTGTTGGTGTGGTCATATTTGCAAAATATTTTATGTGCATAAGCAACCCGCTGCGAGCAAATAAATAATTTTATCAGCCTTTTTATTTTTTGTATCATACCCTCAGGTTTATAAAATCAAACGGATGTCCGTTTGAATATTTTTATTTTTGGTATTTTGTTTTTTTCTGCAGATAATGGGAAGTACAAACATATGTATGCGCTTGCTGCAAATGCAAATTATTGGTGTTCTTCGGTGTTATGGTAAGATTTAAGCTGTATATATTAAGCTTTTGAAACTTTCATTAAATTTTTACGAACTTTCGCCCGAAACATTTTTTCTTTTTATAATAACTACTAAGATATATAACAAATAATTTCATAATTAATAAATAAATTATTAATTCATTTTTATATGTTTTCATCTATAAAGTTTTATATTTTCGTTTATTAGTTTTGTTATGAAATTATGTTAAAAAATTTAATAAAAAATCAGCCAATAAAACATTATTCGAAAATACATAAACGTCAATAAACGAAGCGATAATTCAAATGACAAATCAAATGAGGATGTCATCAACGGCGCGACAAAGAAGTAAACGACGCCGCCAAAAGAAATAACATAAAAAATGACAAAATATTTTAAGTATGAAAATAATGAAAATAACGCATAAAAATAAAAATAAAAACATAAGAAAAATTTATTTATAAAAATAAAAAAATATTATTACAATAAAAATAAATAAAACAACCACCGGCAATCAAAAAAAATCCATAAAAATATGTGCGTATGTTTGCATAAAAATTGATTAAAAATCAATGAAATTGAATGAAAAAAAAGTTTAAAAAATATTTTTTTTTAGAAATTCTCATGCTCACAGCACAGGAAAGCTTTAAAAAAAAACTAACGCGCACTCAAATGAAATTAAAATTCAACAAAATACTCCTACGAAAACCAGTGAACCAACGAATTATATGTACATATGTACACATGTATGTACAATACATATCGACATAAAGAATTTGAATATTTGTATGTAAAAATTGGAATTTGAAATTGAGTACATAAAATTGAAAACACTTTTTTGTTAACCTCAGCGCAAGTTTAATGAAACAAGAAACAAAAATAAAAAAGCAATTGAGTACCCGATTCGGCGAAATACATGGCATGGCAATATACGGTGTGACCAAGCAGACATCGAAAAGGCAAAGCTCGGTTGAATGACATTGGAACGAAATGCATACAGGAATAAAGCATTAAACATATCATACATACATGCAAACATTAATGAAATTTAATAAAGCTGTTTTTCAGTATTATCTTTTTTTATTTCTTTTTTTTATAATTACTTATTTATTTAAATTTATTAATTTTTTTTCATATTTTTTTAACTTATTTATTTATGGTTATTTTTTTTATATTTATTTTGTTTTTTATATTTATTATTTTTTTATATTTACTTTTTATATTTATTTTTTTATATTTATTTTTTTATAATTACTTTTTTTATATTTATTTTTTTTTTAATTTATTTTTGTATATTTATTTTTTTATTTTTATTTTTAAATGTTTTTTTTTATATTTGAATTAATTATTTATTTCTTTTTATTTTTATTTCTAATATTTCATTATTTTTTTAATTTTTATTTCTAATTTTTTTTGAGTTCTTTTTTATTTGTTTTTATTTATTTATTTTATTTTACTTTTTAAATTTTTTTTAATTTTTAATATTTTAAATTATTTTTACTTTTTTTAAATTTTTTTTTTATTTTTTCAATTTTTTTTAATTTTTTTTAATTTTTTTATTTTTTTCAATTTTTTCCTTTTTTAATTTTTTTAATCGTTTTCTATTTTTTTAAATTATTTTAAACTTTTTTTAATTTTTTAAGTTTTTTTTTAATTTTTTTAATTTTTTTATAATTTTTTTTTAATTTTTGTTTAATTTTTTTTAATTTTCTTTAAGTTTTTTTATTTTTTTTTATTTTTTTCAATATTCTTTAATTTTTTTGAATATTCTTTAATTTTTTTTTAATTTATTTATTTTTATAGTTATTTTTTTATTTCACCAAATGTTTTTTCCTTTCTTATTGACGCATTTGCATAAGATCGCCAAAGCATATTGTGTGTCACTTTAATATATTAATTTATGTGAATTTTTCAATGTATCGTACACAAATAGATTTGTTCAAACTGTTAAAAGCTTAGATCCAAGTCAACGGCTTATTTTTATCTCTCTCTCAAAGTGTTTTATTAAACTACTATTTTAAATTCAACTTCAAGTATTTATTTGTAGAACAGCATACTAATTGTGTATGTATGTATGTATGTATTGATATGTTTAATGTAAACCACTGACCGGCCTTGATTCTTAAAAGGTTTAATTTAGTTTAGTCGCGCTGTGGAATTTAGCGATCGCTTTGAGCTAATTTATTTAGTTAGAAAGGAGTGTCTCCTCTCTTTTGAGGTAAACTGATACAACTGAAAACAGGCATAACGATATTTTTCTATTTAAAGTAGACTGTGATTTAAAGGATTCTTTATATGCAAAAATCTTTGAACTGGTTTATGGAAAAAATACTATTTCGAAAATTTCTGACTTGTGATGTTTTTCGACTTAATGTCCTAAAATTCTACTAAAAAATTATGAAATTTTAAAATCTTAAAAACTAAAAAATATCTAAGCATAACTCGAAACACATTGAGGTAGCACACAGCAGCAGACAGAGTAGGTACAAGACAATTTTTTAATAAAATAGCAAGAAATTAACAAAACAAAAAACAGAAGCACACTAAATGAGAACAAATGCATGCTGCACATGTGTATATTTACAAACACACAATTTATATATATGTATAGGTATGTAGATATGTATGTTATAACACCACGCATTCAAATCAACGAGATTTAAAGTAGCAGCACACAAGACGAGAAAGGAGAGGAAACAGTCTTTAGACGACAACACCGTCAAACCAAAAAAAAAAACAAAAAAAAAAGCAACAGCAACAAATACATACGTAAGTACGGTACGTCAGGCAATCAGCCAAACGCATTCTAAATGGTGTCAAACTAAAAATAAAATTTCCATTTCCAAATCTATGTATGTATGAATGTGCCAGTAAAACAGAACAACAAAAACAATTGCATATATTTAATATATGTATATGCATGTGTATATGTAAGTATAAGCGAATAGCAGCAGCCACACACACATTAAATGCAAGTGAGGAATGACATTTTTTTTCGTCTGTCATACGAATTGAATAACAAGTAGCTGAAAAAATAGTAGCAGCGGAAGACAACAACAAAATGCATACATATATAATTTGAAGTAATAGATAAAAGAATGCAGGAAGCCTAACTGGCGGTATATTTTGAGGTTTATTCTTTTATATGTACATATGTATGTATGTATGCAGTTTGCATGTAGGTGTGTATGTATATGTACCAGATGTGTGTGGTCACTAACAATTATGTTGCAAAAAGCGAAAATTTTGTTGAAACGTATATGAAAAAAATATTTGAATAAAAAAATAATATGTATGTATATTAAAAAAAACATATATTATTTAAATATATTGAAAAAAATAATAATGATCTTAAAAAAATTTTTTTCCGCTAATTAATTTCATAGAAAAGATTTTAAAGCGCATTCCGATTCTATTGTATGACTGGCATGAGCTTTTCATGATTTTGCTTATACATGTTGCTATTATAAAAATAAAGACTTAAATTTCGATATTACGAGTACCTTTTTGGAAACCTATATTGGATAAGTTGACTTTATAATCATTAAAAAAACACACATAGATGTATTTAATTCTGATTATTAATCATTCATAATTCTTTTCATTAAATAAACACTCATTTTATCCACTTACACATACATACATACATGCATCCATGTAAAGGAATTTATACGCCGCAAAATTATTATAAAACACTTCATTCAATTTGTGAAAAAGTCAATAAATTCTCATTACAACAATTTAGGCTGCCAACAGCAATAATGAAACCTAATAATTTGTAAACCTTGATAGAGGTATGTATATACATACAATTTCAATTTTCCAATAAAAAAATATTAAGGCATCAACCCAGAAATATTTTATATTCGGGGTTAACACGACATAAAGCCGCCGCCAGCCAAAAACAGTCAAGCCAACCGATCCACCCAGATAATACGAGGCAATGTCAGTCAAATTGAAGCAAATTACTTGAAAGAAGTACGAAAATTTATAACAAAGTGCAACATGAATGTCAGCTGAGCTCCTCTACTTGGTGGTTGAAAATGTGGAAAAATAAGTACACACAAAAGAGCGTAAAAATAAACAAAAGAAGAAGAAGAAGAAGTTAGTGATAATGCAGCAGTAAAAGGAAGCGTATGTTTGCGCCCTTGCGTGCTTACTGGCTGTTTGTCACACTATAAGTAGCTGATTGTATACGAGTGGAGTAGATATGCTTGATATGAATGTAAGCACATATGTACATACACGTATATGTATAAATGGAAGTGTGTACTTTTCACACTAAGGGCATGCCGACTTTAATTGCACGTTAATCAAAATGGTATGCCACGAGAATGTATTAAGAAAATATATATATAAACTGACAATGCAATGGTAGGGTGGAAAGATATAAAGGGGAAATAAAAAAGATAAGAAAAAAGATTTAATAAAATTTGTAAAAAAAGATATAAGATTTAAAATATCAACATTAAAAAATTAAATAATAGCAAATATTAAAAAAAAATTTAGTAAAAATCAAAATGGAATATTAATAATAAATACGTATTTAAAATATATAATACTATTTAATAATAAATAAAATTAATTTGAATTAAAATACTAAAATAAATAAAATAAAAATATAAAGTAAAATAAATAAAAATAAAAATAAATAAAGATATAAATATAAAAAAATAATAATAAATAATAAAATGAAAAATGTATTTAAATATAATAAAAAACTAAAAACAAAAATAATAAAATAAAAATATAAAATAAAATTTAATAAAACAAAACCAAATAAAGTATTAAAATAAAATATGTGTTTAAAAAATAAAAAAAAATAATTTTATAAGAAACGAAATTAATTTTAATTAAAATACTAAAATAAATAAAATATAAATATAAAAAAAACTTAGAAAATTAAATAAAATATAATAGAAGAATAAAACAAATAAATTGAAATAAAAATAAAATAAAATGAAATATTAAATAAAAATATATATGAAATCTAATAAAAAACATTATAACTATAAAATACTAAAATAAATGAAATAAAAGTAAAAATTTAAATTAAATATAATAATAAACGAATAAAAAAAATTAGGTAAAATAATAAAAAAAAATAAAATAAAAGTTAATAAAATATGAAATTATAATAAATTAAAATACTAAAATAAAAATATAAAATAAAATAAATAATATATTTAAAATATTTATTAAATATCATTAAATATGGTAATTAAAATTAAAACTAAAAAAATCATTCTAAAATATAACAAAATCAAGTAAAATAACAATAAAAATGAAAAAGTATATATAAAAATGCATATAAAGCACGAAAACCGAAATAAACTAAATGAAAAAAGTTACACGGAAAAAAATTTAGTATGTAAAGAGTTTAATAAAATTAAACTAAATTAAATTAAATAAAACTAAATAAAGATAAAAAATAAAACAATACAAAATATAATATAATATAATCAAAGAAACTAAACTAAAATAAAATAACAACAAAATGAATTGAAACCTATTAAAAAAATTAAATTTAATTAATTAAAATAATATTAAATAAAAAAATTAAACAAAAAAAAGTAAATCAGTACAATATACTAAAAAATATTAAAATAAAAAATTAAACTAACCAAATAAATATACTTGTAAGGAAGTGCTGTAAATTAAATAGAATAATAGAAAAAAATAAAAAAAAATTAAATTAAAATAAACTAAATAAAATTAAAATAATAGTAGAAATGTTTTGAAAATATATCTCGCATGTTGCACCTGCTCACTTTAAAAGGGTCATGGCATTTATACACTTCATGATGATTCATAAGTTTTTTTTGCCACTCAGTAAAGGAATTTTTCCTTGTCACAAACAATCACTTAAATAAATAAATAAATGAAATATCCTTAGCGAGCTCAAATTTCTGTACTTAAATACCTTTCGAAAAATACAGCAATATGTGCGCATATGTATGGATATTGTACCTATGTATGTAGGTATGTACATATGTTTATAAGTCAGCATATGTTAAACACGCTATGCTATAAATATTTTATTAGCTGAGACAGTCTGGCAGGGATTTCAGACGCAGCGTTTTGCTGCCGCGAACTGTAGCATAGTGTATATCAATGACTAGGTATGTACATACATATGGGAGCAAAAAAGTAACAATTTATTTATAAAAAATATGAACTTAGTTATGTAAGTATCTATGTGAACGACTTTTCAACTGCTATTCAGTTACATACATATGTACCTATGTGTGTGCGTACGTACATACACAAAGGAGATGCAAGCTAAGCTACTTAGTAGCAGAATTGACAATGAAATACTAAGTTTAATAGGAGTAAAGCCGAATTGACAGCCACTGCCAAAGATTGCAGATCCTTGAAAAAATAATATTGAGCTAAACAAACTTTGCTGATATATATGTATATATTTTTTTTTTTTGAAAAAAAATCGCTTGCATATGTACAAAATCGCGCATACCTATAATTACGTTTGCTGCGTTAATGAAAATTAAAATGCAGCCAAAGAGTCAAACAAATGAGCTACACATTTTTTTCTTATAATAGAAGAACAGATTATTGCATTTGAGCTGCAGATTGTCATACAAAAGAATGAGAGAAATTAGACAAAGAAAAGAAGACGGCTGAAAAATAATTATTTGTAGGTACATACAGATTTATATAGACTGTTTACAGTCACGCGAGAAAGCAAATAATTCCAACTGAGGGCTAAAGTAAAAAACAAACATATTTATATACGAATAAACATATATATGTATGTACATATCTCTTTCATAGCGATAGCGTTGCAGTTGCAGCCATAAATCTGTGCGAACAGAGAGAAAAGTAAAAAAAAAAAAAGAAAAACAAAAAAATCAAGTGTACACATGAACAAAGAGTGACTCCAATCAGTACAAATGGAGAAATAGTTTTGAAATCAGCAGTAGAAAATCTTTATTTAGAATGTAAGGGAAGAAATGTGCATCATACATACCAGTTGCTACTAACAGGTACATAGTGAAGAGCAATGTGGCAAGCGGCATTTGTGCAACATGCCGAGTTAAAGAACAAAACAACTTAAAAACACATGATGGCTGACAGGTTGTGAGCGAGAAAAGAGGAAGCAAGAGATAAAGTCACGCTGTAGTAATGGCAAGGAACTGACCTAAGCGGCAGATATAGAGATTTGTCATTAATTTCAGCATAAAAAAATGTTGCTGCCATATTTTTCAGTGTTTTTCAGGCTGTGTTATGACAAAAAAAAAACATTTTTTATTGTTATTAACCTGAAAGATTTTCTATTGTCCTCGCTGTTTTGGAGTACGTGATTTTGCTCAGTTGACACGTCTTAGAGGAGTTCATGTTGCTTGCAGAGTAGAATAGGCAAAATTATGCACAGTAGCAAAGGAAAAAAAGGTGAAAAAGTAATTGTAAAAACAAAAGCAAGAAAAAAGACGTAAATACCAAGCAATCAGTGCTACCTTACAATAAGTAAATTGACACTAATACGACAAGTTATTGGTGGGTATTTTCAGTTGGTGAAGCTAATACAAAACAAAAATGTATGAAACGTATTTTTCTATGTTTAAATTAATACCTATCTGCTAACGATTAATTAAAAAAAAATACTGTTTGAAATTATTTTGAAAACTCCAACTTTATAGCCGTATGTTATCATTAAATTAAGGTATATTTTCGGGCGCTGACTTTGCAAGCAGTCCCAAACAGTGAATGAGGCATGATTGTGAGATTTTTTTTTATTTGTATTACGAACAATCTACATTTTTCCTTATTTTTCTATGGCATGAAAGAAAATAATTCTAAAAATTTCTATCTCAAAAAATATATGGATATATTTATGACTCCCGGCCATTATTGCTTCTCACAAAAAGAAGCTCTTTGAAGCTGTTAAAATAATTTATTTTTGCGCAACAAGTAAATTTTGATTTAGGGAAAAAAGCAATATAATACATTGCGAGTATAAATAAATATTTTTTATATTTTTTGGTTTTGTTTTGTTGTTTTTTTTTTTTTTTTGCTATGACAATGCGTTGCTGTGAGAGAGGAAAATATTTAATGTTAAAAAATGTTGCAGCAAAGTTGAATGGTTTTTTCCTTTTTAATAGCATATTTATTTCTTTATTTTTCCACTTAATTTATTTTTTTTCTGGCGTACCGAAATAGGTGGCGCAGCTACAAACGCACAACCAAATGTGCCGGATAGCATGTGTGGATTCAAGAATAACGGAAAATTCCATTTACAGTATTTGAAAGTATTGCGACATTTTCAAAACAATTTTACTTCACAAAAATATTTATTTTATATAATTTATTTAATTAATTAGTTTTTATTTATTAATTAAGTAGTTTTTTATTTAATCAATTAAATTTTTATATTTTTGATTTTTTGTTTTTTATTCTATTAGTTTTTATTATTTTTTAACTTTTATTTTTATTTTTATGATTTTTTAACTTTTTTTTAATATTTCTTTTTTATTTTTTAATATTTTTTTTTATTTTTTAATTTTTTTATTTTAATTATTTAATTTTAATTTTTTTATTTTAATTATTTTATTTTAATTTTTTTATTTTAATTTTTCAATTTAAATTTTTTTACTTCCGTTTTTTCATTTTTTTTTGTTTAAATTTTTTATTTAAATTTTTCTATTTAAATTTTTTATTTATATTTTTTATTTAAATTTTCTTATTTGAATTCTTTGTTTTAAATTTTTTTATTCTAATTTTTTTATTTTAATTTTTTTTTTAATTTTCTTATTTTATCTCTTTTTTTATACATACATACATACATACATAACATGTTTTATTTTTTATATATTTTTAATTTTTAAAAATTTATATGTATTTTAATTTTTAATAGTTTATACAAACCAGGCCTTTAGCTTACTAGAAGCTTATAAAAAAATGTATACTTTTTTGTTTTATTTTTAATTTTTTATTTATTTTTTATAAATTTCTTTCTATTTATTTATTTTGTTTTTTGTTTTAAATGTTTTTAATTTTTTGGATTACATTTGTTATTTTTTTCTATTATTTTATGTTTTCTTTATTTTTTATATACATATATTTTTTATTTTTTTATTCTTTTTTATATTTTTATTTTTTATTCTTTTTTATATTTTTATTTTTTACTTTTTTTTATATTTGATACATTATTTATACTTTCTTTATTTTTTATTTTTAATTAGTTTGATATTTCATTATTTTTACTTTATTTATATTATGAATATTTTTTTTAATTGATTAAAATTAATTAGTTGATTTACTTTTAATAATTTTTTAAATATTTTTTTATTTAAGTAATTTAATTATATTTTGATATAATTAATGATAGTTATCCCAGTGTACTGAACAGATTTTTTTTGCACCGGATGGTAGTATCGTTGAAATTACATACACATATACTCAATTCTAAGCGAAATTCTTTTTAATACATAACTTTTTTCTACATCAGATCTGTACTACTACAACAACCCAAAACAACAACTTATGTATATTCGCAATGTGAAAAGCAGCCAAATCGATGCTTAATATAATAGGCAAATATTTATGCAGTACATTCATACATACATATGTACATATGTGTGTTTTGGTATGTAAATATACCATTTTACACAGCTGTCATAGTGACAGTGGCAAATATGCAAATTTTCTCATGACAATTTATGAGCATACACCACAAAGAATAAATAAAAAAAATAAAAATTAAAATAAAAATAAAAAATAAGGAAAAAGAAGTCAGTGACATAAAGTTTAGAAAATATAAAAAAAAATTCAATATAGAAAATTTATGCGCATATGGAATGGTATAAAAAAGGAACTAAAAAAAATTGCGAGAAATGTTTTGTGCGTTGCGGTAGCTAACGAGTGTTGAGGAGCTTAATTGCTAGAGCTTTTCTCAAAACTAACTCAACGAATTGTAGGAGTGGAGTTTTGTGGTGTTACTAAGTAGCGTAAGGATTTGTGGCATTTTTCTGGGATTTCAGGAAAAAAAGAGTGGTGTAGTGTTTTGCGATGTTATTTTATAAAATAAATAAGTTTTTGTACCTTTTTGTGGAGAGATTTAATTTCTTTTTTAATATAACTAAAATAAAAGGTAAATAAATATGGGGCAAAATGCGTAATAAACGCACTGCGTTAAAAGTTAAGTATTTCATATATTGGAGCGATTGAATTATTGAAAAACATAACCTCAAAATGTTTTCTTAAACATGGGTAGAATTGTTCCAAAATGTTCACTAGAGAAACCCACGTGAACCTTACCTTAAAAATTACTGGAAAACGTCTATCAAATGTCATCACAGAAAATATAACTAGAAAAAAATTTTACTGTACGCCTTGCTCCAAAAGGTGTATTACAAAGAGAATTTGCCAAAAGACAACATAATTTGCTTAGATGATATACCAGGTGTACAAGTATGAAATGTCGGTTCGAACATATAGATGTCTCGCAAACGTAAATATTTATCGATTGTCATAAAACTTTGACCTTGTGAAGTGTCAACCTTGACTGTCGAACCACCATAGTTTTGCGCGAATCGAGCGTCATTATCGTTTACTCTCAGTGCAGTCAACATGTCGAGTTTCGTGCCGAATAAAGAGCAAACGCGGACAGTGTTAATTTTCTGTTTTCATTTGAAGAAAACAGCTGCGGAATCGCACCGAATGCTTGTTGAAGCCTTTGGCGAACAAGTACCAAATGTAAAAACGTGTGAACGGTGGTTTCAACGCTTCAAAAGTGGTGATTTTGACGTCGACGACAAAGAGCACGGAAAACCACCAAAAAGGTTCGAAGACGCCGAACTGCAAGCATTATTGGATGAAGACGATGCTCAAACGCAAATACGGCAAGCTACCAACAACAATTGATCAATTTGAACCGTGCGCTTCAGAGAAAACGACCGGAATATCAAAAAAGACAACACAAGGTCATTTTTCTCCATGACAACGCTCCATCACATACGGCAAGAGCGGTTCGCGACACGTTGGAAACACTCAATTGGGAAGTGCTTCCGCATGCGGCTTACTCACCAGACCTGGCCCCATCCGATTACCACCTATTCGCTTCGATGGGACACGCACTCGCTGAGCAGCGCTTCGATTCTTACGAAAGTGTGAAAAAATGGCTCGATGAATGGTTCGCCGCAAAAGACGATGAGTTCTACTGGCGTGGAATCCACAAATTGCCCGAGAGATGGGAAAAATGTGTAGCTAGCGACGGCAAATACTTTGAATAAATGATTTTTTCTTTTTCCACAAAATTTAACGTGTTTTTTTATTTAAAAAAAACGACATTTCATACTTGTACACCTGGTAAATCTAAACTCAAAAATCACTTTCTCTAAAAAATTTCCTTTATGCGATTTGCACTAATTTGCAACGGGCAAAAATGTAGAAACAAAAAAAAATAAGTTTTTTTGTATTACAAAAATTGTTGTAAAACTTTATAGACTTATTGACTTAGGTTTATACTTTTAAACGATTAAGGATTTTGTTGCCTAAAAGTAGATATTTTACAAAGTTATTTATGACGATAAAGGGCGGGAGATAGCGAATAAAGTAAAAAAGAAAGTAATAAGAAAACAAGCGCCCTCCCTACACCCAATGAGACTACGAATGAGGAGTGTTGTAAAAAGCAATAAAAGTGGCAGCAAAGAGGTGTCATTAACAGCGCCAACCGAAGAGTATGAGCGCGCAGTAATAAGAGGCCGAAGAGTAAGGCAAGCAAATGAGCAGCCACTAGAGAATACAAGCTTGAAACACAACAAGTCCTTGTAAGTAACTAACACCAGGCAAAGTAATGAAGGCAAAGTAATGAAGGCAAACGAAGAACGGAATGTGGTTAATAGGAAACGACTTGCCCGACGACAGACGACGCCGTGACAACACTGCGTATATGCCACCATTTTTTATATTTTCACCGTTAAACGCACATATACAATCGTACATATATACAGCTAGGGAATAGGTTTCACCGATAACGCGCCTTTCTATTGCGAGCTGTTGTAAATCAAGGCAAATATGCCACAAAAGGCCAAACACGAAAAGCAAACATCAAACGTCAAACAAAGCTGTTGGTGGTTAGGCGCGATTAGTAAAAGAAAGCCAAAGCCAAGAAGAGCGTTAAGCCAACGTAGGACCCACACCAACTCAAACCAACCCAAACCAACTCTTTCGCCACAATGAATTCATTAATTATAATTAAAATGTAGCAACGACGACAACAACAAGGAACAACAAGGCGAAGGAAGTAAAGTGAAGCGTACAGCGTTGTATCTGCAATAAAAGTAATGATTAAAGTAAATAAAAAAAGGAAAAAATAATTTAGGAAAAAACCAGCGACATTTTAGCATTTCGTACAAATCCTGTTTCGGCGCCAACTGCTGCGCCAACAGCGAAAGATAACATCTACCTCGTGTCTTTGTGGTGGCTTATTCCCAAAAATCATTAGCTCAGAAGCGCGCAACTAAAATCTTAAATAAAATACTACCCAGAACATTGAATATAATTTTATTTACGCAAAGAATTAAAGCATTTTTCCAGTAAAAGTGTGGAAAAGTAGAAAATTCTGTTAGACTACACGACGTATGAGTAACGAAACCAAAAAAAAACAAAAATAGCGCTCCGTCGCTGAGCTACAATCAAGGACGAAGAGAGAGAGAGCCTACCCTCAGTGACAAGATAAATTAGAAGAAATTATGGAGGATTTCTCGCAAGACAATAAGAAAAAAAGCAAATTAATTTTGCAAAAATTTGTAAGCGAGACGAAGATGCGATAAAATAATGTAAGTAA
>JAWMAG010000013.1:6442500-6462500 GCA_037013455.1 Ceratitis rosa
ATATTTGTCTCGGAAATAGAGTTCAATATTAATTAATCTCACTAAAAGTTCTTAGTTTTGCAGAGCCGCAAATTTAGTTAACTTTGAGTTTAGCCAAAACTAAACCAAAAAATCGCTGTCTTCGTTTATATGAAATTTGATATGCATAATCTGCTATAAGAACAAGGTCTTAGAAACCTATAATTTTAGAGCTTGAATTATCAGAATTCATTGGTATTTTTTTCACTGAAATAATTTTTTTTAGTTTTCATAAAGTTTTTTGCCGATTAGGAGTGGCACTTTCAGCCACATATCAAAAATTGGTTAAAATACCGTTAAACTGATTGCCATTGTGTTGGCAATTGCAAATCTTTCAACAGCAATTAAAAGCCGAATCTTAACACTATACCGTTAATTTCAAGCAATCAAATATTTTTCATTATACTTTTTCAATGTACACATTTCGTTTATTTTCTGTTTTGCTATTGTTTCTATACATTTTCATACAAGTTCCATAAATTTTGCTTTCTTTTTTTTTTTTTGTTTTGTTTTTGCTTAAAAATGCACCAAAAAATTTTGTTTGCCAAAAAATAAAAACTAAAAACTTTCACAAAAATACATTAAATACAGTAGATGTTTGTATATACGAATATGTGTATATTCACCTCTATCACTGTAAAAATCGAATCCTCGCTCCAAACCAATGCAATCACCAAAATTCGTCGCTGTCGTTGTTGTCGTCGTCACCGATGAGCTATCACTGTTACTATGATGATTATAATGATTACTGCTATTATTATTGTTATTATTATTATTATTATTGTTGCCGTTGTTGCTGCCGCCATTCGTATAAATATTATTGAAATATAGATTTGTATTATTGGTCATGCCGCCAACGCCGATATTGGTGTTGCCACCGTTTTGCAGTTGATGCGGTCCAACGGGATAATCCATGAGTGAGGCAGGTGGCGTTGGTTGATAACAATATAAATCCATTTATATTCCGTTTTTTCGCCTAGTTTTCGTAGGCGTGTATAGGTAGTTGATTGGTTGGTTGACTGGTACTCCTTTGTGTATTATTGTTTGTTTGTATGTATGGATGTTTTTTTTAGTAAGTATAAGGTTATTTAAGGTAGAGCGAGCAGGTTATTTTTGTGCGGGTGTGAAAAAAATGTATATTTCTTTCAAATAAATGCGTTTCGAAAAGGTTATATTAAGGCCATTTTTTGCATTTTTTGTTTTCTTGTTGTTTTCTTTTTTATTTTATTTTTTTCTACTTGTGCAGGTAAACAGGGATGCTTAGTAGCTTGCAGGTTTAGTATTATTTTGAACGAAAGGCATTGTTTTTACTTTTACTTTTTTCCTTTTACTCTTAAAATTTTACTTTTAAGTGATTTGCTCTAATTACAAATACAATTTAAGTATGGCTGAAAATTGATTTTAATTTTAATTTTTTTTTTTTAATTTTTTCAAAGCTTTATTTATACTCTTTTTGTATGCGCTCTTTTCGATTTTCTTGCAAATTTAACGAAAACATTATTTTCAAATTCTAACTGCATTTCTTACGCATTCTTCGTCAAACTTTTATTTACTCACACGCGAATATTTGTAAATCTTTTACCATGCATTACATATACGAAACCTCTATTCTTTTTCTTTATCTTTGCTTTGTACAATTTCTAAATGTTGCCTCTTTGTTGTTGTATGTCTGTCTGCCGCAATTACGTATACGCATACAAATGAATCCGCTGGGAGACGTCGCAGTTAAACGTGTATCTGCAGACGCAATCGAGCGCAAGAACTATGTTTTCTTTTTTCTATTTTTTATATCTTTTCTGTGCTTATGTCTGATTTGGGTTTTTTGTTGTTTGCACAAATAAATAAAACCTCCAACTTTCTCCACCAATTATTACTGCTGCGGCTTTACTGCGCCAGACAGCCCTACACTGCACCGTAGTTTTGTTTTTGCTTATTTTTTTATGTGAAGATTCCTTGAGTTTCTTAAGACGTTTGGTATTATTTTTCTCTTCTTTTTCGTTTTTATGTTTTTGTCTTTATTACATACTCGAAGATGTGTGCTGCTTTTTGCGCAGACCTTGAGCAGACAGTTACACGCAGCAGTTATGTCGATGATAAGTGAGCGTAAAAAATGCGAAGAAATTGCTAAAATGCCAGACGCACCTTCGGGATATGCCAAGTATGCCGACAGCTGGGACAAGACAAGTGAGAGTGGGTGGTTGGATATCCGATGTTGCTCTTGCTATCAGATAACGTTCATATACAAGTTTCTGACGCCGCCAATGGCATTAAAGTCGACAAAGAAGCTGATAAGTAGGTATGTAGCTGAAATGCTGATGGCGTATTTGGTACTACCCAGTGATTTCTACTTGCCGACTGCTGACTGGCGTAGGCAAGACGAGAAAAGTCAAGGCGAGTTCGTGATGTGGCTGTTTATTAAGCACTGCTTTGTTACTGTGTATTATTTTCCTATTGTTGTTGTTTAATTCGTTTATAAAAGTGAGGTTTTATGCCAAAAACCTTGTTTTGTACATATTTTTTCTCGTTTTCTGCCGCTCATACTACTGTTTACCGCCACTTGTCGGTATTTTTAACTCACTCCTGCTATCGGGTTGTTCTTTCTCTTCCATATGTAAGTTCCTGCCTCTTTTGTTTTGGCGTTATTCTTTTTTTATATTTGTTTGATTTTATTTTGTTGTTTTTTACCTTTAGTAATTAATTATATACGGTTTTTGTTTTAAACCTTTTTGGAAATTTTGGAATACTTTAAACATTCTGTATTGCCTTTATATTTTTAATTAATTAATTTTTAAAGAAAATAACTTTCGAAATTATTATGAACACTTAAAATATCTTTTATTCTTATTTAATTTATTATTTTTTTAATTTTTATTTTTAAAGTTTATTATTTTTAGATTTATTATTTTAAAATTAATTGTTTTTATATTAACTATTTTTAAATTTATAATTTCTAAATTGATTATTTTTTAAATTGATTAAATTTTAAATTTTTTGTATTTTTAATTGATTATATTTTAAAACCATTTTATTAAATCTTTTCCAAAATGTATTTCTTTCTGAATTTCAAGCAATTAAATTATATTTTTTAACTTTAGAAATTTTTGTTTTTAATTTTTGCCAATTGAAATATATATTTTTTTTTAATATTTATCAATTAATTTTTTTTATTTTTAGCAATTAAAATATTTTTTTTTTTGTTTTTAATTTCACGCAAATTTCCACTTTTTAACTGTGTTCATACGAAAAGTTTCTCACAATGAATTTTGCATACCAAAGCCTTTTTCTTGTTTGCTTTTCGCCGCACTTAGCAGCGGAAATGCACTTTTCCCACGCGCTTCTACAGCTACATTCTAGCTAATTGGACACACAAACACACATATTAGTTGGCGCAAGCCTGCTTGCATGCACACACACACACAAACCACTGTTGCACTTTTGTGCAAAATTTGCAAAAAAAAAAATTAAATATTTTAAACAACTTTGAAGTTGTTGTTTTAAAATTACACTTGTTATTTATTTTCTTACGATTTTTTTTTGTTTTGCCGTCAAGCTTTACAGCACTTAATTGTTGTTGTTTACTTCAAATCGAATGCCCACAAGTTCGAAAAAAACTCGTTAAAAAGTCGCGTCGCGTCACCGAAATACTCAAGCGCGTTTATAAGAGAAGAAACTATCGAAAAACACCAAATATTTACAATAAACACGGCGCCGCTTGCGAGCACGCGTTCTCACTTTTTTTCCAATACCACACTTAATATTTTTCTAGTTAATATATATTTTTATATTTATTTTTTTACATAATATATTTGATTTTTGTTTTTTTTTTCAAAAGTTGTAGGTACTTTGTAATTTTATAAATTTTTTTCTTATTCTCAGCTACTTTTTTTAAGTTTAATATATTCGAAAATATACATATATTAACAATATATTTGTATTAAATTTATTTTTGCTTTAAGCAACACTTGAAATTCATCAAAAAACTATTTGATGTTTTCTTTCACTTCTCTCTTTTGCATGTACGTTTCGTACATTTCTACATATGCATGTACACGTATGTATGTAAGAACTTTTGTAGCACTCTTATTAGTTCGAAGAGTTTTCTATGTTTTCTTTTTCTTATTGTATTTTCTTTTCTTTCGCTATTGTTGGAAAAGCGGTGTATTGTATTCGCCTCTGCCTCTATGCTGACGTTTGTAATATATGTCCGAATATTGACCGTATTATACACCGTTAGCGTTGAAGTCCAAACAAATACTGAAATCAATGAAAACGATTCCAAGTAGACAACAGCAAAAGATATAGCACAGAGCAAATGGCAAAGCAAATGGCAAAGTAAAAACAGCAGAACAGCAGAACACAGTGGAGCGCAAACGCTGTTTTGCCGATTATTCCCATATTCACCACACTCACCGACAACTCGCTCACTCACTAACTCACCTATACAAAGAAGTCATAAATAAAAATATATATGCTCACGTACATATTTACATATATACATTAAAACAACAACGCACACCCTTGACTTTTTGTGTGCTGAATGATTATAGATTGTGTTGTTGTTGTTGTTGTTGTTGTTTCATGCAGCCGACAGTTGGTCATAGCAGCAGTGGCATTTACGGCAACAATTGTTTATTTTTTGTTTGCAGCACGAGTTCGGTCGGTCTACTCACCAACACCAACATCATATTGAGTGGTTAACATCTCAGCAGAGACAAAATTGCATTTTTTTATGCGTCTCCCCACTTGCTCTGTTTATCTCTGTTTCTACCTAAATGTATTCCAAAACGATTCGCAAGCTCTTTGTTGTTCACAATACCTTTGCGCCAGTCTACTCAATTTCTCTCTATCTTTCTCAACTCATTTATCGCCTATTCTCTCATTTTATACACTTACTTTATTCTTATATTTACTTTGCACCTTCATTTTGGTGAGGTTTCTTTGTGATAGCCCACTCAACTTAATTGTATATATGGAATTCCACCACGCTTGGATTTCAGTGATGGTTGAAAGTGTGTTGAATAACTGAGAGGAGCAGTGGACAGTATGAATAATAAAATGCGACGCTATCAGAAGACGTAGAGGGTGAGATTTTAGTGTTTTCTTTTGTGGCTATTTACCCTTAGTGGCTAGTTTGCTGTTGTCTATACTCTTAGTTTCATAGTGAATATATGGTAATTTCATTTCTCTGTGACATTGTGCTCTTTGCAACACATTAGTGAATTCCACTCTTAGTTTTGAAAGTGATAAGCAGATCATCACACCGATTGATGTCACATCATATCCCCTGTTTATCGTAGAAAATAATCAGAGCAGCGATATCTTATTCATACAACTGACATTCATACATACATACATGTATGTATGTATATGGATGTGCAAAGAAGCTTTTCAAAGAAGAAAATATATACATGCATATGTATTTTTATATATTTACATTTACGCCAGAATTTACATCACGTCTCCTAGTGTATGGTACGATAGAAATGTTACTGCCACAGCTTTTTACATCACATCACTTGATAACACATGATGCGATATAAATATCCCGTCTATGTTCAAATGACTTCGAATCATAAACGGTTTAACATATTATATACGTATCGATATATATTTTTTTAATGAAAGGCACTTTGAAATTTATACAGGATTACCTTTTGCATCACATCGCATGATAGTGTTTAACACGCGAAATAGATTACATCACGTGTGTTATATATGTATGCACATACACACACATATGTATGTATATGAGTATGTATATACATATGTATATTTAAAAACGTTTATTCATTTTTTTAAGTTGCTAGTAAGAAAAAGCGATATGATCATGACATCACCATCACGTCACCATCGTTTATGATAACATTATCTAAATAAAATTTTTAAAAAATTTTTGTTTATTTGTTCTTTTTTTATTTTTTTGTATCAAAACACACGACAGGCAACTAAATTAAAAACATAAAAATTAATAACTAACTAAATACCGAAACATCACATGATATCGTCGCTGGCTCTTTATTGTATTATTGAAGTCAATTCACTTTTATTCAATAACTATGAAATTCAATCACATAACAAATTAAAATCAATTGATTTATACCCTAAATAAACATATACCTCTGATGTTACATCACATCATCCCAGCATGTATACCATCAAAAGAATGACGTTGGTATTAAGCAATATTTATAAACTGTTGTTGTACACTGTCAATTTGTGGTCGCATTATAAAGACAAACGCAAGTGATTCATAATGTCATTGCGACATGATGCGGTTTATATGATGTCAACATCACATCAGCACATCACTATTAGCTTGCATCACACCCACCCCCTTTAAACTGCACCATTTCAGCACTCTCTCTCTTTCTCTCTTTCACCTTTATAATGCGCTCTCTTTATATTGCTTTCGTTCTTATCGTACGCGTTCTCATTGAGAAAAAAAAAAATCACACAAGCACAGCAACATTTACTCATTTTGCAGGTTTACATATCTCAAACTTGAACTCGACCGCAACTTGCCTATGTCGCCGCCGGGCGCAATGAATGAAAAATACCGATGCAGTTAACAGATACATATGTACATACGTACATGCGCTCATACAAATACACGAAAATTTAAAAACGTTGCACACACACTATTAAAATATACACATACGTGTACATATGTACATACACAGATGCAAAGACAAATTGGAAAAAATCGCATACAAATTGCATATGTGTGTGTATGTTTGTTTGTTTGTGTGTTTGTTTGCGTGTTTACTTTAGTATATGCATGATTGTACTTACATGCATACCTATATGCATATGTAAGTATGTGTATTTGTATCTACTGGCTGACTAGGTGTGCAGCAGTGAGAGTGGTGAGTTCATCTATTTAATTTTTTTTTTTTCATTTCTTTCCACCCCCTCACTGTATCACGTATGTACAATGCGTAGCCTTCGCATGATAAAGTCGCTCGCTAGCTAGACATCAAATCAGCTTGCAACTCACCTCTGGAGGCCTTCTTTAAATTGTAGATACATCTTTCGGCTTTATACCGGTAAATAAACATACTATGTGCGTATGTGAGTATTCACGTATGTATATATGTATGTACATATGTAGTTAAAAACCTATGTAAATACATTTAAATATTTTTCTATATCTACAGCTATAGATTTTTTTTTCGTTGTTGTTGCGTCGTCAAATTGACTCGCAGCAGTTTCGGTTGTTGCTTTTGTGTAGGTAAGATGTACATACATACATACATCTATTTGTATGTACATGTGTATGCACAAGTGCAAAGGCGGCAATGCAATAATAACAATAAAAGGCAGCCAAATTGGAAAGAAACGAAAAAATATATATAGATAAGTATGTAGATAGATATATACGTGTATGCATACATATGTATGTCGTAAATATTCATTTATATATATGTATGTATGTAATAAATATAAGAAATTCTACATATGCACATACATAACTGAAAATAATCGGTTCTTCTGTGCTTTTATGTCTAAGGTGTGTGTATGTATATATGTATATACAATATATAACTATGTCTAAAAGCCTAACTATGTGATTTGATGACAGCAGCACCACCTATGTACGTGGTTATTCATACATACATATGTACATACAAACAATATTTGTGCAATGCATTGAACCCATTCACCTGACGCAGATACCGAGTGATTAGAAAAGAGCAACGAAAAAAAAAATGAATAAAAACAAAAATGAAAATAAAACTTTTACTTTTTTCCAACACAAATGCACATCATCATTGAACTGTAAACACAGTTCTTGGTAAGTACATACGTAAGTATGTAGGTTTGTATATTTTTCAAATATATTTTTAGTGCAGTGTATATAGTATAAGGCAAATGAGTTCATATCGAGGCAGAAGCGAGAAATTTCAATTTCTTTTAAAATGTTTCGCTTACCATAGACACAATGATTAGGTGTTTATTAATATTTAAATAAATTCTTTCGTCATTTCGAGGATGGTTTCTCTACCCACATGAATACATACACGTATGTGTGTACATATGTTAGCTTAGCAGGCTTATAAAATATGAGACTAGAATTTTGGTTTGAACGAAATGATGATTTCTAGTTTTTTAAAACTTAGTGGAAATATGATATGCCTCAAGGGCACTATCTTGATAGTTTTACTAATCACAAAAAAAAATCTTACGCAAACTTTATGACAAATCAGAAATTTTTCAGATATAAAAAACACTGAAAGTTTAATATCGTTAAAGCGCCACTTTGATATTTAATTTTTTGTCCTTATTTAGATATTATTGTTATTATTATTTTTTATTGATCTAAATGATCAGGAAAGGTTTAAATGATTTGAAGCATCCAGGAAGTGGATCCGAACTTATCGAAAAAGTTGAAAAGCTTGTCCTCGATGTTGCTCGACTGAAGAAGAAACATCTCGCAGATGTAGTTAGAGTATCTGATACAACCGTTTTTAAAACCCTGCACGATCATCTTGGCATGGGTAAGATCATGGCGTTGCGTGACTGGGCCTCGATATCAAAGAGTTTATTACCTGTTTCCAAAATTTGTATCATCAATAATGTGTCAGTTTCGGCATTTTTTGAAAATAAAGAGATTTCTAAGTGTATAGAAATTTAAAATTTTAAATTTATTGAAAGACCTGTGAAATGTATCCAACTCCCAGGTGAGTCTATTGAGAAGAAAACATAAATTGGGGTTTTTTTCTTTTTTGTATTTCCACCCCTTATCCATCAGTTCGCGTACATTAAAAAAGTGTCTCGTAGATAAATATCACTCACTTCGAGAAGGGGCTCACATATCAACATTATCATTATATGTTTTGTGGTTGAGCTTGATGGAGGCCCATAGTGGTATCAATCTGTGCTTATACGTTTAACGGTATAGCCGGTAAGTGTATGTTAGATGAGAGTAGCGGCTTGCGGCCCTGTTTTTTGGTTATTATACATATATTATATTATATTATATATAATATTTATTATTCTTAAAAAAAAAATAATGAATGAACGTCGCCTTGATTTTGTAATATTTTCTGCTTTTTTGTTATTCCATTCTAATTCATAATTATTTATTTTTTATTATTATTAATTTTATTGTTTTAACTAATTGTTTTATTTACATACTTATATTTTTTAATGTACTATTTTTTATAGTAAAAACAAATAGTTTTTTTATTATTATTTATTTTATTATTTTTATTAGTTATTTTACTCATTAAATTATTTATTTTTTGTTTGCTACTCCATTCTAATTCATAACTATTTATTTTCTTATTATTATTAAATTTTAATAATTAATTAAATTAATTAATAATTAATTTATATATTTATATATATATATATATATATATATATAATAAAAACAATAAAATTAATAATAATAAAAAATAAATAATTATGAAAATAAATATTATTTTATTATTAATATTTAGTTTATTATTTTTATTAGTTCCTTTACCCTTTTAAGTATTTATTTATTTATTTATTTTTTATTATTATCAATTTTATTGTTTTTATGAATTTTTTTATTTACATATTTCTTTTTTATTTTGTTGTACTATTTTTTATCGTAGTTATTTATTTTTTTCATTATTATTTAGTTTATTATTTTTGTTAATATATTTTAATCAGTTATTCTTATTATCAATTTTTTCCTATTTAATTCTTGTTGTTATTTTTTTCAATATTATTATTTTGTAAAAATCAATTCTTTTTATTATTATTTTTTATGATATCTCTTTTACGTTGTCTACGCCTATGAAGAATAAAAATAATATTCTTTTATTTTTTTTTATTTTTTACCAAAAACTTTTTATAATTATTCATGTTTAATACTTTTATTTATTTTTTCATTCAACAGTGGAGCTAATATGAATTATCACCTCCTAATAATGTGCTGAAGGAACTAGTTCACGGTACAAAAAACATCCTTTATGCATATTTTCTCACCTTGACCACCAAGCAGTTATCTCTTTCAGAAATTTGAAGAAATCTCTCCCGCGCTCTCTACACTCTCCACACTTTCTGCAATGCTAACCGGCTTTTCATTTGCCTTTATGCAAATCCAAAATTTTTAAGAACCAACTTTTCATACATATGTACATGTGCATGTACATATAAGTGTATGAAAAATATTATATCGAAATTTGTATTTGTGATATTGTATTTTTCATTCATACACTTGAACTTGCTAAAATAATGCAAGTGGATGTTGTGATGTAACATACATACATACATATGTATGTACATGTACATGTATGCACTGAACAAAATTGGAACAGCTTCACAACATCCTTTCGTTGTTCTGTGCGTTTTGTTCCTATTATAGCATTGAAATATTTCTCTACACGTTAATCACACATTGTTTACCCCTCATTGGCGTCATCGTATGCAACGTACATATGCCATTTGTTGTTGCTGTTGATGTCTAAACTATTCACCGAATTGCTTCGATGCCACTTTGCCGGTCCATCCATCCATCCATCCGTTCGTCCGTCTGCTACTACATTTGTTGTATGCTTTTTGGATTTTGAAATCACCACATGTGTGCAGCCGAAGTTCGGGACACATTCACACAACACATATGTGCACTATATACGTTAAACTAACAACAATAAATACTACACTCTGCCAAAACGTAGCAAAATTTATTTTAAACAGAAACCCAACAGGAAAATTAAGAACAAAATGTGATGTTTCGCATTGGATGAAGTGCAAAACTGTGTGCTGGCAATGCACGGGGATACTTTTCTCAGGGTACACAGGCCGCAAGTGATTTATTCTCATACCTAGTTGGTGTAGGGCTGAAATGTGTTATTAAAAAAAAGAGCTGTATCCTTCAAGTCTATCCCGTAGGCGACCAGCAAACATTTACAAAGAGTTTATTATCCCTTTGAAAAGTCTTTCACTCTTTCTCTTTATAATTGATGTAACACTCTCTGTCGATGTCAGTTCCCTACAATACTGAAACACTTTCTAATTGCTTTCAGTAATACTAATTTAGTACTAGTTGCAAATATGGTTCTTTGGAGCACTTCTTTCATTGGGAAAACAAATACATTCACTTTTCTCAAATGTCATAGATATACATACATACATTTTGTAAGTATGTACTGTATGTATTTCTAAAAATGAGCAATCAACAAAATGTCCACAATGTTTGCAATTAATTTTCTTTTCTTTTTAATTTCTTTCTTCATTTTATTTGCCAAGTGTACATTGTGTTTCTACTACGATTACATTTATTGTTGTTATTAGTTGTTTGTTGTTGTAATTTGATTTGAAAATAGCATTGTATTACGTCTTAATTAAATTCATTCATACTTTTTACACCATAGATAAATACGGTAAGAGTATGAAAAGTATTAAAATAGAAAAAGTGGTTGTTTTAAAAAGATTTTATTTGTAATAAAGAAACTAAAATATTAGCGATTTATAATTACATAAAAATTTTCAGCCAAGTTTCTCTTCCTTTTTAAGGTTTTCCTGTAGCCCCTTTTTGGGAAAGTTTTATTTTATGGCAGAATTATACAGAACAATTTATTTCAATAAAGTAAAGGGTGTTTTTTTAGACATATGATTTTCCAAAAAATAATAATAGTAATAAAACACATATAATTTAAAGTTATGGCCAAGAACTTAGCTTAGTTATAAAGATAAGGATTTGCCATTATGTTTTGAAAATAATTTCGGGCAAGTGACCGCCGCAGCCGGCTTGAATGGTTTCCAGCCGAGATGTCCAGTTTTCGAACACCTTATGCCGCAATTTGGGCAGCATTGTCAGCAATAACCAATTTCCATCACTAAATCTTTTTGGAACCACAGGTCATTTACATCAAGATCCTTAAATTCCGGCTCGAAAAAGTAACATTATGGCCAACTTTATTTTTGATCAATAACCAATAGACCAATAACTTCCTCTGCCCATATAATACTTTAGGAGGCTGTAACGTCGTCTCAATAATGGCTTATGGATTATCATCACTCCAAATGCGACAATTTTATTTATTAACGTATCCATTCAACCAAAAGTGAGCTTCACTGCTGAACAAAAGTTTCTTGTCAAAATCGGGATCGGTGGTCATCTCGTTGTGGGCGACGCATTTAATGATCGTTCAGCTTCAATTCTTGCACGAGTTGGATTTTGTGAGCCAAATAACCATAATTCTTTCACAAAGTCTTCTATAAACAAGTTGAACCCAGCTCAAATTTTTTTGCGAAATGGCATATGTATGTACTCATTCAGGGCTTTTTCGATAGTCTGCTCCACAGCAGCAATATCGTCTCCGATGCGCCTGTACAGCGTCGCTCAGGATGCGCATTATTCACATGGTACGAGACCGTTAAATGGTTTCCCGATAGGTAACATATGTCAACTGAATATTGGACACAGAGACTGATCCTTTTCGATACTGTCGGGATGTAGAGTAAATTATATTTAAGTTAATATGTGCACACATCACACATAAGTAAATAAACGAGGGGGTTAACAACAGTTCGGTCACAAGATAGCTGAGGATAGGGCAAGGACGAAATTCCACCAGCAACGCAAACAAGAACTCGCCATGGAATTCTCTTCGGATTTCGGCGTAATATACAGCCAATACAAATATTCATTGAATGTCGAGGAGGTCAACCAAAATCTTCCACTGATGACGTCACTGTAGCTCTGGTGAAGTCCAAAATTGACGAAGAACCACGATTGATACAAGAAAGTATTGCTAATGAATTGGGCTTGAATGTCATGGCTGTATCGCGAATATTAAGTATTAATCTGGGATACGCAAAGAAATCTGCTCGATGGCTACCATTTTACTAAATTTTTCCAAAAAAATTCGAAAATGGTCAGTCTTGCTGGTGACGAATCTTGCTTCTATAAGTACGATCCAGAAATCAAACAGCAGTCCATGATATGGAGCCCAACAAGAGCAAACCCACCCGTAAAATCTAAGCAACAAAAATCATCAGCAAAAGAAATGATGTCAGTTTACTTCAACCGATCTAAAATGGTACACCAAAGTGTCCTTACCAAAATTTTTAAAAAATTTGTTGGAAAACAAGAAGAAAGATGATTTGCGGCATTACCTTTTACATCATGACAAGGAGACATCCCACACTGCTCAAATAACGAGTAATTTTATTGTGATCTCTGGGATCAAAGAAATACGTCCAGCACCATACACGTATATAACACCGTGTTATTTGTGATTATTGATTGTGATAATTAATACGGTTAATGCTGAACTTGATAAGCTTAAAAAGTAAGATTATTAAGACTGTTTCCAGAAATGGATCTATAGACTTAAGCATTGAAATCAGTGGCGATTATGTAGAGAAGATAAAAATGGAGAAAGATTGCGAATAAATACAAAAATAATTTTATTTTTCTGGTCACCTTACCCAACTTTTGGTTTTGATATTTTGTTTTAAGCTATAGTTTGTAGAATGATGACGTCATCCCTCTTACGCTGAAGTGGGTGCATACCATAAATTTTCACATATGCTTACTACTATTTGATGGTGCATGTAATGAAGAACTTGTAAATAGAGTGAACACACATTTCGCAGGATCATTTCTGAATTACCCACATTTTTACTTAATACTTATTTACGTAAACACTACAGCTCCAGTTGTAACTAGTGCCAGCACATGAACTTCATTCGCAAATCATTGTGGAGTTATGTTAAATTTATATGTACGAATTATTGGTTTCAATCTACTAAAAAGAAGGACCCCACAATCTGCGGCAATTGCAATGGGGTTGACCTCAAAAAGACAGTCGCTAATTCGTTTTTCTACAGACTGGAAATGTAAGCGAGGCGAATGGTTCTGATTTCAAATGAGAACAGTCAAAATATACTCTGCCGGAAAATAAACAGTCAGCGCGTCAAGGCTTGACTTCCACATTACAGTTGATATAGTTATAACTTTAATAGTTAATAATTTTGTATATCTTGACACCAGCATTAGCACCAACCAACTGCTGCTACCTTTGAACTGAATAGACAATTGAAAAGTAAAGTCCTCTCTCGACGATTAAAAACCAAACCCATATAAGTCATTCTTCACGCATTCCCGTCCTACTTGGATCGGCGACAACGACAGCCGATGAATCGGCTTTTAGAAGTTTTTGAGGGAATGGTTTTGCCGAAGATATATGGTGCTTTGCGCATTGACAATGGTAAGTGGAAAGTTGACAGTACAAGATAAACAAACTGTGGGTTTTTTGCTTTTTTTGGTAGTAGGGCGCCTAACCGAGTGGATACGAAACCTGGTCCAACCAACTTCCCTCAATCCCTCCGACTGTAGTACTGGCATGAAATAAAGGCTCAGATTAAAAATCTATCGGCCGTTCGGAGGAGTCTTAAAACAAATGGTAAGTCCCTCCATTTGTTAGAAAAACATTAAGACACACACCAAAAAAGGAAAAGAGAAAAAGTGGCAAGGACGCCAGGATATCAAGTGAATTTGGGTTAAGAAATGTGTTAGGTGGGCAAAAATAAAATTAATTAAAAACTCAAAAAAACTTTCCAAAAGAGGCTGCGTAGTGTTGTCGGTGAGCTTGAAAATTTATGCGAAGACATAGAATTCCAATGAAGCGACGGCGAATAACTAAAAGTGGACCAAAAAGGGATGTTCCAATGGGGCACAAAAGCAAACAACAACAAACTTATAACAGTGTCGTAAATTTGTAGATATGAATGTAGGCATGTCGTAAAAAATGAAAAATAGAGTGAAAAATAAGACTTAAAATAACAATAACGACAACAGATGTAGAAAACGCGTATAAAATGAAACAAAAAGCACAAAAAGTAACCAAATTGCAAATTTATTCTTATTTAGGAATATGTACACCTAATAATATGTATGTATGTATGTACATGTGTTAACAAATTTGCATATAGTACAATACGTACATACATATTGTATACATATGTACTCCAAGCACGAGTAGAAAAATACAATAGCGAACCATTTTTGCTCTTTATGACAGTAGCAAAACATAATAACAATAACAACAATAACAAAAACACAAATGCTTATGTTAATCAACAACAAAATTGTAGCAAATGCAGCAACAAAAAGAAAACAACAACAACAGCCGGTCACAGTCATTGCAAAGCCAATCTGACAACTATCAGCAACCAGTCGGTCGGGCGTGGGGCGAAGGAGTGTGTTTTCTAAGAGGAATCGAAAGATCCATACTGTGAATGTCGCTGCGAGTGTAAACGAAAAAGTGCAGACACTTGGCGAAAACTGGAATAAGTCTCGAGAACATATGCACTTCATAAATGACAATAATAAACATCATATGACATGTGGATACGATTAGAGCGTATGTATGTATGTAAAATGTATAAAAGTATGTTTTCACATAAATTGGCTTGACATATGTAGATCAAGCTAATTGGATGTCTCCGTCTCGCAAGACTTAAAACTGACTTTATGTAGACTTGCTTGCCGAGTTTCCACGATCCACACTATCCGAGGGTTTAATAGGGAGTTTGCGACCATAATGGCTGCGTACTACCATGCTGGAGGTCAGGGTTTGAAACACAGCAACCATCCGCCGTTCGGAGGCAGCTTACAATATACTGTAGGTCCCTCCAACATCAGGTTATATACCACAAATCGGAGACAGAGACGGCAGTGACGGTTCGTAAAACTCGGTTCGGTCATCGTGAAACATCTTGTCGGACCGTAGTACAGAAATTCGTGAAAAAAACTGAGCCGTTGGAACAAGTTAGTGATGTGAAGAATAAAACACGTGCACTTAGGTCAAGAACAACTGAGAATATTGCTGCAATTCAGCTACAGTGTTGAGGGGTATAAATATATCGTTTCCTATCTCACGATCTTTGAAAACAGTGCGTCCTGGATTCCAAACACTAAGTGCATATGAAAGTACAGATGTTGGGATGAGCTCAGAACTTCTCCAAAGAGGCGATGGTGTGATACAGCCCAAGAACTGAGGCCGACCAAATTTGCTGGCTAGCCCTGTTTGATGAAACAAAACTTCTATTGAAACAAAGACTTACGAAAAAGGAAAACGAAAATCCTCGATCTGTTGAACGAAGTTGAAGATCAAAACACCAACAAAACATAATAAGTGTGACATTTGTGGATGCGCCATAATCAAAAGGGGGTTCAAAGAGGTTCCTTAAGAGTTGCAAGACTTGCATGAGGACTGATTTTGTAGGAATAAAATTTTTGAGTATTTCATTTTTTCATATATAGACAATAATGTGGATCTAGGAGGACTTTTCTGAGAGATATAGATCGAAAAAATGTAAGCTGCTTTGAAAGCTATCTCTGCAGCTACCACAAGAGCGGAGTAGTTCTGTGGCGGTATACAATATCTGGAAGTACTGAATAACTCGAAAGATATTGAAAATTTTTAAAACATAAAAAAATAAATAAATAAAAATAATAAATTACTACATGTCTATATGCGGGTCTTTGTAATTGGATACACAAATGTCCGAAAGCAAAATATATTGGAAAGGGAAAATGGATAAATGAGAGGACAAAACTGAAGACTGAGGGTAAAATGGGAAGAGAAACAGAAATGTATGTATGCCTTGGCATTGTGGCGATATAAATTAGGCGAGGCATAACCAATGGCAAGATCAACTACAACAACAGCAAAACAACTCCAACCCAACAAAATAAATTAAAGGAAACAAAAAAAAGAAACAAATCACTTGTCAGCAAATAAAGAAGTTGAAAAAACAACAACAACTTGCCAACACCAGTCCATCCTTAGACGACGAACAGGCGTGCAATAGACAACGCTAAAAGCAAAACAACAAAAGCAATAAGGCATTCGACTGGGTGTAGAGCACATGTGTGCAATAAAAAAAGGAAAATAACAAATTAAACGAGTACGCCACCAATTCAGTGCTGCAAGGCAGCCTCGAGCAACACAGAAAAAGAAGAAGAAGAAGAGAAAATAAATGGAGAATTTGAAAAATATATGGCTACAACAAAAAGAAATATGAGTGAATAATAAGGCTGCAAAATGCCAAACAACCATTAGACGCCGTCAACAACAGCAACAATAACAATAACCAACAACAACAGCTCTACCACCGACAGTGGAGCCTCAGCCCAGCCAACGCCAGACATATCGCATCAGGTTAAAGGGGCAGCAGTAGCACAGCAAAAGCAGAAGTATGGCATACATAGACAACAAAACAAAACAGCAACACGAACAATAACAATAAAAAGCAGTAAAAAAACACTGATATAGAGTACAAACAACAAATAAGTCAGTGGCATGCAACAACGACGACGTTGGAGATACCTAAAATTATAAACATCCATATATATATATACACACGTATATACATACACACATACACAATAGTATATATAAAAGTGTTTTACAATAATATACCGACATACATACATACATACTCGTATATGTTGATACATATTTCACTCTCTGTGTGTCAGTATGGAAAATTTGTGGCAAGGCAAAGTCAGGTTTAATGTCAGCGCCAATGGGAAAATGGCGAGAAAAAAGTGCACAACAGAGGAAAAACATGCCACTTGTGGTAGTCACTGCGCAGGAAAAAAAAAGAAACAACAG
Source organism: Ceratitis rosa (assembly GCA_037013455.1). Lineage (NCBI taxonomy): Eukaryota > Metazoa > Arthropoda > Insecta > Diptera > Tephritidae > Ceratitis > Ceratitis rosa. The sequence continues at coordinate 6,460,128 of JAWMAG010000013.1, forward strand.
CAGCAGCAACAACAATAAGGCAGTAAAAGCTAACCAAGAAAAACACTGAAATGATATTACTAGCAACAGCAACAACTACATTAGACAAATGTAGCAACAAATTGCTAACCGAAGCGTTTTATTATTATTGTTGTTTTTGTGTTTATTGCTGATATCATGTATTATTATTGTATAGCTTTCAATTGTCTTGTTGTTGTTGTTGTTGCTGTTGTTGACGGCTTCTTATTTTAACTTTATTTTGCTGCTGGCACCGCTGTTGCCTTATGGCTTGCCGCATGCACCGCCGCCTCGCCGTTGTTGTTGTTGTTTTACGATGCGTGCTGCAAGTTGTAATGAAATTGAAAATGCCTCGCTTTTGGTGTGTGTGTGTGAGCGATGGCAAACAAATTATAAACAAATAAATAAAGATTAATGTATAATTGCGTCTGGTGAGGTATTTATGTATCTAGATTTGTATGTATATACACATTTGGTTGTACATACATACTTATATACCTATACTTAAGTATGCAAACATACAGACATCTAATGGCACGTGCAGAGTTTTTCAATTTATTTTAAGTCGGTTTCGTATAAATTTTTTTACAGAATCATATTAACTTTAGATAAATTAAAAAAGGCTCCATTTTAAATTTAGAAATTATTTTTTATGTGAACAAATTGTCAACATTTCCTTATGCTTGTTATTTGTAAATGCAAATACAACAAATGTCAACTATAATTTATTGCATTTTTTATGACGCATTAGTAAATTAGATGATTTCCTAGGCACATGTATGTATGTATGTTTGCATAAATGCCCATGAGCCGCTCAAGTAAAGAATGTGCGTTGATATTTTAATTATTAAATTTTATGCGTTATGTGTAGATTTCAGGTTTCTCTTTTTTAATTTTTGCAGAATGGCGCCACTGCAATTATCGGTTTTCAGTAATAAGTGTATAGGACTTAACAAACAAACATAAAATTACTGATGCAATTGGCGCCACAGGACTTTTACTACAGCATTGCATTTATTTTTTATTTTTTATTTTATTTTATTTTATTTTATTTTATTTTATTTTATTTTATTTTATTTTATTTTATTTTATTTTATTTTATTTTATTTTATTTTATTTTATTTTATTTCATTTTATTTTATTTTATTTTATTTTATTTTATTTTATTTTATTTTATTTTATTTTATTTTATTTTATTTTATTTTATTTTATTTTATTTTATTTTATTTTATTTTATTTTATTTTATTTTATTTTATTTTATTTTATTTTATTTTATTTTAATTTATTTTATTTTATTTTATTTTAATTTTATTTTATTTTATAATATTTTATTTTATCTTATTTTTTTTATTTTATTTTATTTTATTTTATTTTATTTTATTTTATTTTATTTTATTTTATTTTATTTTATTTTATTTTATTTTATTTTATTTTATTTTATTTTATTTTATTTTATTTTATTTTATTTTATTTTATTTTATTTTATTTTATTTTATTTTATTTTATTTTATTTTATTTTATTTTATTTTATTTTATTTTATTTTATTTTATTTTATTTTATTTTATTTTATTTTATTTTATTTTATTTTATTTTATTTTATTTTATTTTATTTTATTTTATTTTATTTTATTTTATTTTATTTTATTTTATTTTATTTTAATTTATTTTATTTTATTTTATTTTAATTTTATTTTATTTTATTTTATTTTATTTTATTTTATTTTATTTTATTTTATTTTATTTTATTTTATTTTATTTTATTTTATTTTATTTTATTTTATTTTATTTTATTTTAATTTATTTTATTTTATTTTATTTTAATTTTATTTTATTTTATAATATTTTATTTTATCTTATTTTTTTTATTTTATTTTATTTTATTTTATTTTATTTTATTTTATTTTATTTTATTTTATTTTATTTTATTTTATTTTATTTTAATTTATTTTATTTTATTTTATTTTAATTTTATTTTATTTTATAATATTTTATTTTATCTTATTTTTTTTATTTTATTTTATTTTATTTTATTTTATTTTATTTTATTTTATTTTATTTTATTTTATTTTATTTTATTTTATTTTATTTTATTTTATTTTATTTTATTTTATTTTATTTTATTTTATTTTATTTTATTTTATTTTATTTTATTTTATTTTATTTTATTTTATTTTATTTTATTTTATTTCATTTTATTTTATTTTATTTTATTTTATTTTATTTTATTTTATTTTATTTTATTTTATTTTATTTTATTTTATTTTATTTTATTTTATTTTATTTTATTTTATTTTATTTTATTTTATTTTATTTTATTTTATTTTATTTTATTTTATTTTATTTTAATTTATTTTATTTTATTTTATTTTAATTT
>JAWMAG010000013.1:7140000-7177500 GCA_037013455.1 Ceratitis rosa
ATAGAATAAAATAAAAAAATAAAATAAAATAAAATAAAATAAAATAAAATAAAATAAATAAAATAAAATAAAATAAAATAAAATAAAATAAAATAAAATAAAATAAAATAAAATAAAATAAAATAAAATATTATAAAATGAAATAAAATAAAATAAAGTTAATAAAAAAAAATAAAATAAAATAAAATAAAATAAAATAAAATAAAATAAAATAAAATAAAATAAAGTTAATAAAAAAAAATAAAATAAAGTAAAATAAAGGAATAAATAAAATATTATAAAATAAAATAAAATAAAATAAAATAAAATAAAATAAAATAAAATAAAATGAAATGAAATGAAATAAAATAAAATTAAATGAAATAAAATAAAATAATATAAAATAAAATAAAATAAAATAAAATAAAATAAAATAAAATAAAATAAAATAAAATAAAATAAAATAAAATAAAATGAAAAAAATAAAATAAAATAAAATAAAATAAAATAAAATAAAATAAAATAAAATAAAATAAAATAAAATAAAATAAAATAAAATAAAATAAAATAAAATAAAATAAAATAAAATAAAATAAAATAAAATAAAATAAAATAAAATAAAATAAAAACAAAATACTTAAATATTAAAAAAATTAAATAAAATAAAATAAAATGAAATAAAATAAAATAAAATAAAATAAAATAAAATAAAATAAAATAAAATAAAATAAATAAAATAATATAAAATAAAATAAAATGAAATGAAATAACATAAAATAAAACAACATAAAACAAAATAAAATAAAATAAAATAAAATAAAATAAAATAAATAAAATAATATAAAATAAAATAAAATGAAATGAAATAACATAAAATAAAATAACATAAAATAAAATAAAATAAAATAAAATAATATAAAATAAAATAAATAAAATTAATGTAAACTAATATAAATTAAAATGAAATAAAATTAATTAAAATATAAAAATAAAAAAAATAAAATAAAATAAAATAGAATAAAATAAAAAAATAAAATAAAATAAAATAAAATGAAATAAAATAAAATAAAATAAAATAAAATAAAATAAAATAAAATAAAATAAAATAAAATAAAATAAAATAAAATAAAATAAAATAAAATAAAATAAAATAAAATAAAATAAAATAAAATAAAATAAAATAAAATAAAATAAAATAAAATATTATAAAATAAAATAAAATAAAGTTAATAAAAAAAAAATAAAATAAAATAAAATAAAATAAAATAAAATAAAATAAAATAAAATAAAATAAAATAAAGTTAATAAAAAAAAATAAAATAAAGTAAAATAAAGGAATAAATAAAATATTATAAAATAAAATAAAATAAAATAAAATAAAATAAAATAAAATAAAATAAAATAAAATGAAATGAAATGAAATAAAATAAAATTAAATGAAATAAAATAAAATAATATAAAATAAAATAAAATAAAATAAAATAAAATAAAATAAAATAAAATAAAATAAAATAAAATAAAATAAAATAAAATAAAATAAAATAAAATAAAATAAAATGAAAAAAAAAAAAATAAAATAAAATAAAATAAAATAAAATAAAATAAAATAAAATAAAATAAAATAAAATAAAATAAAATAAAATAAAATAAAATAAAATAAAATAAAATAAAATAAAATAAAATAAAATAAAATAAAATAAAATAAACTAATTAATTTTTTTTTCAAAGTAGACTTGCAGCGCTTTAAATTGCAACGGTTCATAGGTAGTATAAAGCTTATACATGACAGAAAATTTTCAGGTATGATTCGTGCATTTCTCAAAGTATGTAACTTTAGACTTTCTACTGACAGCTCTCTCTCTCTCTCCCCTCGTTGCCTGTCTAGACGTTTAACTATTTGACTTATGTTTATGCCAATTCACACAATTTTCATAGAACTCTTGGGTATCCTTTTTAGCATACCTCGCAGTCTATATATGCATGTACGATATTGTGTGTGTGTGTGGTATACCAAAGAAAATCGAGAAGGTAGCTAAAAAATATTAAAGTAATTGCTCTGCATGGGTTTGCACACTTTAACTGCTTTTATTTTGCACTCACTCGGGTTATTGATATTGACAAACATTTTGAATATTTAAAGACCTATTTTCAGCAACACACTTACATAAACAGCCGCAGGCATTTGTTTGTATTGTACAAAAGTTACAAAGTTGTGTGTGCGTATTTGCATATTTCCCCCGACAACGTCCCGCTTTTCTGGTCGTAGATGCGCCGCTTTTACTTTTTCAAATAGCTTCAAAATTTAATGCATTGTATACTTCATGGCGCATAACATTGGGTACAATACTTACTTTTTTCTCTGCATAAAATGTTAAAAAGGGAAATTAAATAAAGCTACCAACAAATTCTTGCTCCCATGTAAATAACCCTTTAGTGAGCTTGAACTGGTATTGTATTTTTCGTTTGAATGTTATATTTGTTGTTGCTTTCATATATTTATTTTACTTTCATTCCTCTTTCCAAACCTTCCATCATACCAAGGTATTCAAGGATCAAAAATTTGGGCGTAATTTCTTCCACAACTTGGCTCCGGCTCAATTAAATTTTTTTGTTACAGTACCTACATACATTCATGTACGCCAACAACGTCGAGGGAGCTTCCCTTTTTTATCGTAAAATAAAACAGCTTTTATCGAATGCTAACTGCAGAAAACACGGGGAGAAATTCTGCATATATGTAAAAGATATTATTATTTTTATTAAATATATAAACGCGTTAATTCATATTTCTACACAAACCAAACAAATGAAATGAGATAAATATTTCATTAAAAAATACATAAAATAAATATGTTTTTGTTTTATTATAATTAATTCTGTGTTCTTGTATTACTTAATTGTTTTATTTCATTTACTTTGTATTATTTTGTTTTATTATTATTGTCCTATTTTTTATTTTATTTTGTCCTATTATACTTTATATTTTTTATTCAATTTTATTTAATTTTACTTAATTTTGCTTAATTTTATTTTATTTTATTTTATTTTATCATAGTTTAGTTTATTTTACTTCATTTTATCTTATTTGATTTTATTTTACTTTATTTCATTTTATTTTATTTTATCTTAATTTTATTTATTTTATTTTGTTTTATTTTATTTTATTTAATCTTATTTTTTAATCTATTTATATTCTTTAATTTATATTGATTTAACCTAATTTAATTTAATTTAATTTAATTTTATTTTTTAAGTTTTAGTTAATTAAATTATTTTATTTAATTTTGTTTTTTTATTTTATTTTATTTTAATTTTATATTATCTTATATTATTTCATATCATTTCATTTAATTTCATTTCATTTATTTTATTTTTATTTATTTTATGCTATTTCCTTTAATTTTATTTTATATCAAATTATTTCATCTTCAACTATTTAATTAAATTAATTAATTGAATTTAATTTTTTATTTCAATTTAGTTTATTTTATTTTATTTAACTTTATGCTATATTATTTTCTTTTCTTTTATTTTACTTTATTTTAGTTATTTATTTTTTATTTTATTTGATATTTTTTCATTTATGTTTATTTTATTTTAGTTGTTTTTTATTTTATTTTGTTTCATTTATTTTATGTTCAAATTTTTATATAATTTAATTTTTTAGTTTTTTGGTTTGTTTTAATTTTTTTGATTCTACTTTATTTAATTTTATTTTATTCCATTTTATTTCTATTTAGTGTTGTTTTGTTATACATTACTTTACTTTCTTTTATTTTAGATTAACTTGTATTATTTTATTTTATTAATTTTTTACTTAACTTAATTTTGATTCATTTTCTTTAATTTAATTTTATTTTATTTTAGGTAATTTTCTGTTGAAGTGAAAACCAGGAGTTATTTTGTTTTGCTCTCGTTCGCTGCAAGACTCATTTGCTTCGCTTCCTTATCCAGCCTCCGACAGCATAGGCCGTTTTAAAATCGATGAAATAGTGGTGTGTCCCTGTCTTTTGTCATGGGGATTTTCCCAGATTTGGTGAATAGTGAATAAATATGTGGTAAGTGGTAGACTTTTCTCGTCTTAAGCTTACGGAAAGGTCAAACCAGTTCATTGACGCTGCACTATAATCTTTCGTACAATGCGCTCGATAAAACCTTATCTGCTATATGGAGGAAGCTTATCCCCCGATTGGGCAGATCACACCTCTCCAGATCGGACCACTATAATATATACAACTATACCATAAATGCATACCAACATATATTTGAGCTAACAAAATTGATGACGCAGGACACTCCCAAAGCTACAACGGTAATTAACTTGTGCTAAGTCTTTAGTCAATGAAAACGAATAAATAAACATTTTCGTAGTCACATGAATACAAAGTCTATAAATATATTTAATGCGGTCGTTTGCCATCAATTTGCCAAACAGCAGCAAGAACAAAGGCGCGCACAACATACAGCAACACTCGAAAGGATTCTAAGTTTTATCCTTAATTACCGTGTATTTCCTATTCACTGCATTTGGTATGATATGATTTTCATGTTTCCGTATTTTGCCACTTTCCACATGGCAGCGCCCACATATTGGCGTGTTGTTGTGTTGACATCTATATTTTACGTGACATTACAAGTTCCATTTCAAACAATCAACCGCGAACATATTCGCATACATTAAATTCGTATTAACGGGGCGTCAGGGTAAGGTGAGCAAATGCCTGAGGTGGACGGGTAGGCGGGTGGGCGGTTAAATGTGTATGTGTATATGTTCATTACCTCATAACAACCATGTGAAGTGATACAACTGATTAACATCGCTATACCATTTAAGCCACCGAATTCAGTTTCGCGTAAGCAACCACAGTAATGTTGAGCAGCCACCGATGCCGTCACCGCCAACATCTATAAGTCAACCCATGCATAAGTACATACCATATATACAACACATATGTGCTAACACATATTCTGACAATTATCGTTGGTACTTAAGCTGCTGCTCAGCTTCCGGCTCTGTTGGCGTGTTGCAACTTCTAGCCTCGGTTTTGCTTCAATTACAATAGATTAATTTGCATGCATGTGGTGACAGTAGTGGTGGTGGTGGTGTTGGTGGTATTGGTAGTGACGACAACATTTATGACGGCTCAACATTGCTCAGCTCGGCTTAGTAATTACGTAGCTGCCGCAATTTGGTCACATTCATTATGCGTACACAGCCGCTTTAGTGCTCGAATATTTGAATTATTAGCATACTTGTATGTGTGTACTCGTATATGTATATGTACATATGAACGTCACTTTCACTGGTCCATATTTCAGTGTTGATGACGAAAAATTAACTTTTCGTTAAGTAATTACTTAATTAATATAAAAGAAGGAGTATTTCTGGTATAGGCATGTACTAGTCTAACCTGGAATATTCGGAACCACTTAGAAATAGTCTTTAAAGACGGTGCAATCATCCTGTACGCAATTTGGCATTCACTGAATATTTTTATTGGATGTAAATTACATCTAAACTCGAAGAGAATCACATGACGAATTTCTGGTTGCGTTGGTGGTGGAATTTCGTCTGACTTATCCTCAGCTATCTTGCGTTTTTCATCTCCATTTTGGCCGATTGTTTTAAAATTTGAAAGGAAAACTAATAAAGTAGCTGCAAACTGACCGAACTTTTGTTAAGACCCTCGTATATTCGACGATATTGCCATTTGCGTTGCTTGTCTTGTCTTAAAACTGCCAGATCCTTGGTTAACCATAACGAAGAAGACCTAGCTGGTTTCGAAATTGACACTGGAATAGATCTTAATTCTGGAAGTTTACACGGGGGGAAATAATTGGGAATATTTAAAATGTGAGTCTTCGAATTTGACTCAGTTAGATAAATCATTTTTAAACAATGTTCTAAGAAGTTTCAAACGGGAAGGAGAAACTATAGGAGTTTTTCTTAATATTTTTAGCAGATGAACCGCTATATGAGTTTTCGGCTCAGTGGTTTTCTAATCGTATTTTTTCGAGTTGCATATAATTCTGATATCCTTTATATACAAGTATTTATGGAGGAATTATACATATATCCAAGGCAGGCAGGGTATATGAAATCAAGACGTTGATAGAAAAGCGTGTCATCGGTTTCGAATATAAAATAAATAAAAAGTCTGAGGTTTCTTAAATGTCAGATATATAAAAATTTTTTTTTTAACTTTTGTCATGGGGATTTGGATGTTTCCGTAAAATTTGCAACTAAGCGACTTATGGACGAGCTTCTCCTCCACTTGTGGTTCATTTTTAATGTTTTTCTTCGAATCGGGGTTTCTGCAGATTTATTATGTCTCTGAAATATGATACATTTTTATAAGAACCTTTGGTTTTTTAAATTATAGAAATACGCGGAAGTGTGGAAAATCTCTGCTGAGTGGCGAGCGAGCTGAGGAATAATTTTTTAATTATTATACCATTTTCTCTTGCTATTTCTTTTATATTATATAATTTTCACATGAGCATGCGATTTTAGTAACCGAAATAATATTTATTTGCCTGAAAGCACACATGCGCAATATAATGTTTATATTTGTTGTATTTATAGTAAGAAATAAATATTTTTGAATATTATTGCCTAAATCCAATTTCCTTACTTTTATGACGTTAATCGCGTCATTTGTAATTGCAGCTAATTAACTATAAAATAAATTCACACTTGGATAATTAATTCATAGTGATAATTTAAAATTAGTCTCAGAAGCTGCAATATTTCTCAGGCCTCTAAATAGATTAATCTATATGTATATACCATACATAGGTATGTAGGTATTCAAAATATTCATATTTCAAAACAAAAAAAAAAGTAATAACCTTGAGTATGCATATATGTAGGTACGTGTATATGTATATATGTATAGTACGTATTTAACTGAAAAGTGGGTGCGTGTCCTTTGCTTGGTCTTTGAAGGTGTGTGTGTTTGTGTGTGTATACAGTTTACGGTGTTTGGTTTGTGGTTAGAAAACGCGAAGGCGTATTAATTAGTGTAAGCCTCGTAAATAAATAGTAATGTGTGAGAATTTAAATACATATTGTAAGAAAGTATTTCAGAAATTAATTATAAACTTTGTTCTGTATATTTAGGATTTAAAAGTAAGTTTCTAATTTTTCATTTTGTCATACTGACATCCCAATTGTCCATTCCGGGTAATAGAGTCAAAATGTGAAAATATTTGCACTGAAAGTGAAAGCTCTTTCGATTCTAACGTCAAATCTTGGGTTTCTGCAGAAAGTATATGTTGAAGTTAAGCTCATGGCTAAGAATGGTAAGAGAAGAAGCATATGCTCGTAAATATATACAAATCTAGCATATATACGAGATCGGCGAAGGTGAAGGATTTCGAAGATAATTTCAAACTCAACAACAGTAATTTTCTATACCAAGCAGAGAAGGTGTGCAAAATTTTTAAATGAATAAATATTTTAAAATAAACTACAAATGCCTGGAAGCATGCACGATTGAACCATAATTGGATATTTGATCATGTGTTGGTTTCTGTTGGTGCCTGTCTCAGACTTTTCAGTGCATTTAAATGACGTCTAAAATAGTGAATATTATGGAAACACTGCTAGTCTTAGAACCTTACGTTGGACGTGAGATACTCAATACTCTCCTTCAATTAATAATATTTAATTATTTTAATTTTTTTTGTATAAAAACTCCACTAATATTCTAAGAACTATATTAAATAAATTTCAATTTATTTTTTTCTAAAAACAATTAAGTGTAAACTTTCATAGAAGATCCAATGAAGAGAGATACAGTATTAAGGGATAGAGCCACTCTGAGGATTTTGGAAAACGAAATTGGTTTTAAAGCGAAAAAAATATTTCAAAAAGCTGAACTTTTTATTTCTCTGCAGCCCCTCAGAGCGTGTGCCGAGTACAATGAAAAACTTAGAAAAAAAAAATCAAAATCACATCTTTTTATTGCATCGATTTATCTGAAATTTTTATGGTAGCTTTACAAATACTTATTTCTGGAAGTACCTAGCCGTTTTTTGGTTAAGTGCAAACTTCTTTTTTTAATAATTTAGTGCGTATTTTTTACTCAAAAATAAATCTTTAAATAAAAAGTGTACCGCATTCACAAAAATTAGTTAAAAAATAAATCCGTACTTACTTCCAAAGACCATAGTTTGTAGATCATAAAACTATTTACTTTTCTGTTCTAGGTCTCATCCTTTAGAAGAAATCGCTCCTTCCGTGGACGGCTTTCAAAAAACATGAATTAAATAATGGACTTTCTCACCGCCATTTTGTAACGAAATAAAAATTTAAGAATATTTTTTTATACTTCGATATATGTTTAATGCAATAGTGAAATAGAAATTCTATTCCTTTTCCCATTTTCCTTCAATAAATTTTAAAAAATTTGTATATTTTTCAAACTCGCCGCTTTAGCTGCTTATGAAGCTTCTGAATATATCTCTGAGCAGGTTTTCTTAATATATCGTTATTGCAGCAAAGTATCTCCTATGAAATTTCATTTTAAATGATATCTACGTGTATTATGTGAAAAAATGCCGGTCAAACCTAATGATCTGCTGCTAAACCTGTATTTTCCCATGATCTAAAAACCCAATAGTTCGGCAATAGCCACGTAGTAAACAATAATACGCACAAACCATGGATTCGGGTCCTGGTCAGACCAACAACCAAAAATTATAGAAAATAAATCTAAATAAAAAATTCAGCTAACTTTTTTTAATTTCGTTCGCCGCTCGCCAGGGAATGTCAAGCTCTCCGAGTGTATTTTTCTAAGCCAGGATATACTCACTATACCCATTGTAACTGAGTTTTTTTCGTGTATGAGTCAATACATCTCACGTCTTAGTCTTTATCTCAGCAGCTGTTTCAGAGCGCTCTCATGTTGAACCTTATGCATATTGGATATCATCTAGATGGTGAATTCAAATTTTTTTGGCTGAAGAAAAGTTCAGAAATGCTTGTCTTGCAATACCCAGCTCATATTCATGATAAGGATGACTAAGACTAGTCCCTTAGGGCCAGAAAAAGCGTATTTTGAGCAATTTTTTGAAAGGGAAGGAAATTATGGTTATTGCTATTCATTTTCATACAATAATGCAGTATATCTCAGCCTCAAAAAACAATTTTTACTATAAAAAAAAAATTAGAATTTTATAATGTTGAAAGAGGCTTTCTAAAACGGCTGGAGGGATGGAGGTCAGCGATCCATCTGAAAAAGCCGAAACAAATTTTATATTTTATTTTTATGAGTGTCTCTTCTATACGAGTATGTACTAAAAAAATACCGAAGAAGAGAAAATTTTCAAATATTTCGAAATTTTCAAGTTTTAACAACAGTTTTGCGGCTCAGCGCGTACTACAAGATGTTTACGTCAACATTACGAATTTCGATTAAAATTTTTTACAGTGTCGTTTTAGTATATAGTATTATCGAAAACACACGTCCAACCAATGCTTGCACATTATTTAATTATTCTAAGGAAAATGCCCCCCAGATACCATCAAAATTCACTCTCCATGCAAGGAATACGTCACAAGTTAAGCCGGCTTAGTACCACTCAAATATCAAAAATTTAATTACATATTTACTATGTAGGAAGCGAAAAGAAGGGCACAGATGTCACGAAGCAGCTTCGTTAATTCTCACCTTTGACAATAAAACAAACAAAAATGGAGGAAAAAATTATACAAATGTGATTTTACGACTTATTTATGTGTATACGTAAGTAATATTTATTCAAGTCATAATATATATTCACATATACCATATATATTTGTATCTCCAAAAATTATATGTTTGCCGCGGCGTATGAGTAACGCGTATATGCTGTAAATATGTATGGGAACTAAGTTAAAAATAGCACAGAAAAACATATATTTTATTAGCTTCGAAATATTTTTTGTTTGTTTTTGTAACGTAGGCTAAAGATAGATAAATGTCTGAGGAAACCAAAAATAGAAATTTAGGTATATATACATATATATATACCCATATTGTAGCCACATATATGTAAAATATATATATGAGATAGAATGAGAAAAGGAAAAACTTAAATATTTCTACGAATAGCTTTTTTTTTTAAATATGTTTGCATGTATTTATTATGCGTGTGAATATACATACGTAAATAAATGTATGGACGTGTCAATGGTAACAGAAGTCGGCCAAAGGCTGTGAAAATGATACAAAGCGCTTGTACGAGTATATTATACAACTGTAACATGTGCTTGTGATGCGTGTGTGCACATGTACGCGTATGTATGTAGGTATGTACACATGTTATTTGTTTCGATGCGCCATCAAATGTGAACAAATGTAAAAGGATAAAATTATACGAAACAAACTGAAAAAAAGTTAAATAAAATTACAAATTGTGTGACATTGGGAAAATCGTAAATAGAGCGAATAAGCTCATACGCACATGTATGGTAAGTATCAACACATATATATACAGATGCACATATATACTCATATGTAAATGACATGCGTGTATGGTAAGTGGATAACTGCGTTGTTGAGAGCACCCTGCAGAGAAATTTTTGCTCCAAAGCAGAATTCAATATCAATAAATTTGAAATAATAAATATTCCAAACCAAATACATTTGTTGTTGTTCCGACAAGGTTTGCTAGGACTGTCCTGTGCCTTTTATTGCGTAACTACAGTGCTTTTCACATGTGTACATACATACGTACTTTCATATAGATTGGTGCCAATTTGTTGGTTATTTATAGCAGGTTCATTTTCAAGGTCGTGATGGCATGTTGTTTTGTTGTAATGATTTTTTATTTTGGTTTTGTTTTTTTCTCTCGATATAGTACGGCCGCTTCCTAGAAAATGGATAATCAGCACATTCGATTTCGTTTTCATATTAATTTCACTGGAAGAATGATGCTTATCAATAGTTATTGTAAATGTAGCGACCTCGTGTGGGATATGCTATTTTAGAATATTGCATTAAAAGATTTCTGTACGACAACGATTGTGTTTGACTAGATGGGTAAAAAATAACAAAATTCGACTGAAGAGGCATTCATTATTGATTTCAAATTTCGGTGTGACATTAAATGTTTATAGGAATACTACAATAATAATATGTTTTACGTAATTAATATTAATACTAATTTGTGTGAAATCTCAGAGTTTTATTTACTTTCGCATATTTGTTTCACCTCCAGCACATTTTTAGAATCAAAACTATTCTTACCTCTCTCAAAAATTAAATTTTAAAATTCCATAATTACTAAATTTCAGCTATTGATTTCAGCTAATGCTTAAATCTCAAACCCATCATCAATTTCCTAAAAAAAATTTACCCCTTTTATATATACGTATATACTTCTATAAGAAAACTTCAAATTTTTTTTCTGAAATTAATTTTAGCATAGAATAAATATTTAATATGAAAAATTTTGCGTTTTAGCTTTAACTACGTCGTGTTCCACCAGCATCGTACTAGTTAAATACCAGTTGAATTATGCACCTCTAATTTCTTCAACAACCACTAATAAATATGAATGTGAAATTATTTACTAGAGCAATATTGGAACTGTCGGACTTATGAGTGGCAGTGATCACCTCATCCACCGATGAAGAGATTTTCGGTCGGGTTTCTCGTCCAATTTGTGAAATGCGCCGTAATGTTTTCTAACAAATAGATGAATCCACGGCTTATTCTAAGCTGCCTCCGAATGAATGGATTTTTATGAGGAACCTATGGAAAAAATAATTTTCTGTAATATTGGATGTTGGTCAAAACAGGACTCGAACCCTAATGGCAGGCACTTGGCTACAGTGTCGTGAAATGTAAGGATAGAGTGTATCAGAATACTACAACACGTCTGTTATTTACCATGAGCTACAAACCACGTGCCTTTAAAACACCCAAACTAAAGGGCGTGGAGATTACCCTCTCTCCCGAAGTCAAATACCTTGGGATAATCTCGGATAGCAAACTAAACTGGAGCCGGAACACAACAGCAAGATCAAGGAAAGCTATAACTACACTCTACGCCTGCAAAAGAGCGATAGAAAAAGATGGGGTCTAAGGCCGAGTATCGTGCACTGGATATAGACATTGGTAGTTAGACCAATCCCATTCTACGGTGTTACCTTTTGGTGGCCAGCACTCGATAAAATCACCTTCAGGAGCAAATTGGAGAGAGTTCTACGATTGACGGCCATCCTGATAACGGGAGAATTGGCATCAACTCCCTCAAAAGCACTGCTAACTCTTCTCAACTTCCTTCCTCTGGACCTATACGGGAAACTAAAAGCGGGCTGCAATGCAATCAGATTGAATGCAACTCAACCTTGGAAGATATGCAGTATAGGACATACTAAAATATTATCTCTTACAGAAGTGTATGCTTCGATAATCTTTTGTCCACGAGAATCCCAAACAGATGCGCGCGGGAAAACACCCCCGACCAAGGAGCAATAATAATCTTCACAGACAACTCGAAGCTTGATGGGAAGGTGAGTTGCGGAATTTATTCTCCCGTACTCTCAGTAAGCATGAGCATGAAAATACCGGACAACTGCAGCGTTTTCTAGGCGCAATCTTATCCTTCTGGACCGGTTCTCTATTAATACACGTATAACGACTGGTATAATAACTGGACACTGTTTAATGGGGCTTCATGATTTCTGCCGCTGCTATAAGGATGAAGAAGAGGAAGACACCATCGAGCACTATCTCTGCCCCTGTCAAGCCTTGAAATCTGTGCGACACAAGTTCCTTGGGATAAACTTTTTCGACTGTCTCGCCGGTTGCTCTCAGCGAATATTGGTTCGATCATTTGAGAAGGTGAAGGCAGGAGTCTCAGCGGTATCACAATGGGCCTATTGGACAAAGTGTGCTGGGGTTGAACAGTGCCTCATCAACTCAACTCAACTCAACATGAGGAGCGTAAGTCCTTGCACAGCTTTAGGCGCAGGCTAACTACTACCTTATGGGATGACATACATACATGTCACAAATTATATTGTCCGCGGATATTGGCGATTGCCAATGGTTGGCAGTGTATGCCAGAGCTTATGGCTTTGCATCTTTTACACTAGAGCAAGTTCTTTTTGAGCCACTTCTAAATGTTTCATAGCTTTAATGCAGTGGACATGTTTGGTTGAAGCAACCAAAGTTCCCACATAAAATGTGGCAATCGAATTGCTTGCATTTGTCTGTCAAAATGAAACTTGATAGGTAATCCCTGACTGCCGGTAGAGATGTGGGCTAAGTACCTGTTGTGTGCACCGGAACTTATCTTCTCATAAAGGCAGATTCACGATCTCTTTTTTTACATCTTACCACCTCTGCTCTTGGAGAAGTTGTGATTGACGGTTGCGTAGCCTCAGATCCCTCATGTGCATTGGAGTTTGCTAAGACACATGCGAAGAGGAAGTTAAGTTTCCGGAAAAATGTGCTATGAACCGATGAAACTGAAATAAATAGAAGGGAAAAATACAGAACATCGAGAAGTCAAGATTGTGTTTAATTCCCAGCCACTAAAGTGGACTTTTCAGCAGAATAATGAATCTATTAATGATTCAAAACAATATCAGCCAAATGGTCACCACGGTTACGCTTAGAGGACCGTATAACGTAATCCATTCATCGTAACTGTTACTCCAGCTTCCAAAAAGTTACATGTTGAGGATGGAGATTCTTTTCAACAATAAAACTTGTGTGTCCGAGCCCCAGAAGTGACAGTTTTGCTTATTGACATAGCCATCAAGGTGAAATTGAGTCTCATCCCTTAAGACGATTTTTCATAAACCCGTGAACCCAATCAGCAAATACACGGCATAGTTGATTGATCGTCCGGCCTTAGTTCTTGAGTTAACCGAACTTTATCAGCCGTAAGCCGTAATATCTGTATGCAAAATACGGTGTACAGACGTTTGTGGAATGCGCAATTCCAAAGAACAATGAGGTAAGGGCAAACCTGGATTTTCTTCAAAACATTTTATATAAATCAGTAAAGAAACAAGCATCAAACGGACTAAAAAATTCAAAAATATCTTACTGGACACCTTCCACAAACACACAACAAAGAAATTTGAAAGCAAAATCACAACGGATACGTGATGAGAAAACCACGAAAATACCATATTTATTGATGAAACAATTTGTAAGCCAATCAAAATCGCAGACCGAGAAAATTACACAAAGAAGATATTTAAAGAGGAAATAATTTAAGAACCCAAAAATTGACCAACAAAATGGACTACAACAAAATAAAAAAATAAAACTAAATTTGAGGATGATGAAAGAATTCGTAATATTGGGACCACCAAAAGGACATGCAAATGGCAAAGGGAAAAATGGAACAAAGTAAAAATAGACCCAATAACAAATTGCAAAATTGGCACAGATAACAAAAAAAAAAAAAAAAAAAAATTAAATGAGAGAAATAAATTCTTTTGACACTGAAATCTAAAGGAGTGCTCAACACAACGCAATTGTGACGCATTAAGTGAAAGAAAATATTATCAAAGTAAAAGAAAATATGTGTAAAAAACTAGAAAAATATGGCAATAAATGCTGGCAATGAAAACAATTACGACAGCAACAATGAATGGACCACGAACGCACACACACACTCTCAACCAAACACTTTGGTGGGAATTCGTTTGGTAAAAAATGGCTGCGAAATGAAAATGGGAAGGAAAATTGAAAGAGAAAAGCGCTGCATGAATAGCGTACGAAGGGCGGGCGGGGATGAGTGGTGGATTACAGTCACGGTTCACTATTTGAATATGGCTCAAAGCCGTGGTCACATGATTCGTAGGATATATAGACGATGATGATAATAACGATGATGCTGACACTGCTGACGGCTCAAGGACGAGTGGGCAATTGAAGAAGGATAACTGTGCGAAAAAATGCCAAACTTTTGCAATGCATAGGGAAGATGGAATGTGTAAGGAAAAATGTTACGTTAAAGTGGCAGAAAGAGGCAAGAAGTATGGTAAAAGAAGTGTAGCGCGCTCTCTTTCATTCACTCCATACAACTTTGTATCTGGCTGAAATAATAGTTAATGCCCAACTTGAGTGTGACGAAACGCGTATTGAAGGAGCTTAAATAAAATTGATTAAGTGCGCAGAGTGTGAGTTTGAGTAAGCAAACTCTGCTTTGCTGAGATACAGTTTGCCGTAAAATGAGGCGCTGGTAAAGAGCGCTTAGCACACAGTGAAAATCTCTTGTTGGCTGAAGGACGAAATCTCAACAAATCGCGTCATCAAACATCACTCCATTGAGACATTTTTTCGCGCCTGCCTGTCTAACGGCTTGACTGAAGATTGGGCAGTGTGAAGGAGTCTTGGCTGTATGTTTTGTGGGATAAATAGTATATACTCAAGTACTTATTGCTAAACAACCACGTCATCAAGGAAGCAGCTACTACAAGTGGGCAGAAGCATGGCAAGTAGCATGAATGAAACATTGTTTAAGGTGAAATGGCAAGGCGGTATGCAGAGTCAACAAGAAAATGTGTGTATATCCGATGTTAGTGTATTTGGAGATGAACTATAATGTCAACAACAACTAAGCCGCTCCAAAAATAAATTGAATTTACATAAAAGCAACAATTTATAGCAAAGAAAAATTACTACGTATATATACTTTGTAAATAAGAAAAAAAAAATGAATTTAGTACCAAATTTTTTCATATTAGAATTACGATGTCTCTTCTTCTTTCTATTTTCGTTATTTAAATATTTAGTAATTTCGAGTAAGATTTCTTTTTTTTAAAAATGCTTGTCAAATCATCACTTATCCCTAGGATATACATACGATCTACTCGTATCCCAGACAATACCATCAGCAATGGTAGGAGCAGCAATATCCGCAACCGCGGAATTGAAATTGAGAGGACATACGAAACCAAGTCAGATATTAAGAGTCAAATAAATGTGAAAACTTATGAATATGAAAGCAATTTAAAACAACCATTCGTCAGAGAAATCGAGTGGTGTTATTTTGATATTCAAAGAAAAATTTGATGTTCTTGAGATAAATGATCACAAGTTTATTTCAATGTAAAGAGGAATATATGTCATTAATATGCCACGGCTACGCTCACAAAAATGTATAGTTTTTGTAAAATTTTCCATCACCAAATCGCAAAGTGGCTACTGTTTGACCCCAATAGCTTCATGGAATCCTTCTTTGCGGTCTTGACGTTGGCCTGTTGACATAGTGGCCCCAAAGGAAGAAGTCGCTAGGTGTTAAATCACAAGATCTCGGTGGCCAATTGCGATCACCTCCTTGGCAGATAACACCGTTCGGAAACTTTTCCCTTAATACCATATATCGATGGTTTCTTTGCTCATGTGGCAAGTAGCGCCGTCTTTATGAAAATGAACGTTGTTCAGATCAACACCATACATTTCCAACCATAACTGTTGTTCCAGCCTCATTTTCGAAAAAGTAAGGTCCAATGACACCGACGGGCCATAAACCGCCCCAAACAATAACACGTTGTGGATCGAGAGGCTTTTCAACAATAAGTCTTGGGTTTCTTGGGTTTTCCGAACTCCAGATGCAACAGTTATGCTTATTGACGAAGTCGCCAAGGAGGAACAGGAAGACGGCTTCAGCAGTCAAAATGATTTTTCAATTAAATTCCGGATAATTTTCACGCATTGCAAGAACCAAATTAGCAAAGGCACGAAGTTGTTGAGGATCGTGAAATACCCAATTCCAATAGCTGACTTTCCAAAACCCCTTTATATGAAATTTAAAAGGGCGATCATTTATTTATTGGAAAATAATGTTAGCGCCTAGCTAAGCTCGATAAGCAGGAATGGAGCTTTGATATCTTTAAGATCATCTAGACGCGTTTGACTCTTTAGTTGGTTAGTTAATGAGGTTACCCGATTATGGAACCCTGATCAAATACAATTACCCCTGCTGAACCCTCGTGACTCTTTAAGTGGGCCTACGAAGGAAGGAATAGTGACTTTTTTCTTTTCTCTTCGATCAATGGCTAAATCTTTTTGGTCACATTGTATGTGGTTTCTTTTTTATCTGTTTTTTGCCCTACTAGTGAAGACCAATGTTGTGAGAAGTGACCCTATCGCAGCATGGCTGTCAGAATAAATTGTCCTATGTTGCAACGGCTTCTACTATTGCGTTTGGTTCAGCTGAAAAGACACCGCAGTTGTCGGATAGTCTCTCGCTAGTGTCGATACGGAGTAGTTCTGAGTGAGCTCCGCAACCCGCCCTGATTTGTGTGGTGCAGATATATCGGCAGCCGGAATTAAGCTCAAAAATGATATTATATTAGTCGGCAGCAGGAACTGGCTTTCCGTAAAGGTAGTCACTACTTTAACTCTTTCCAGTGACCTCGAACTTCCCACCGTGTATCGGCTCCATCTGAGCTTACTGTCTAAGATTATCCCGACATATTTAAAACGGATCATATCCGTTTTTGCTGTATTGACAATTAGCTTACTTTTCTTAAAGCAGGTTCCCACGATGTGTAGGGTGGTTTGGATATGGAGTGTGATTAATTTGAGACAGAACAACAGTAGAGACAAAACTTCTCGTTACGGGATGACTCTTTTAGTGTATTGGTAATACCGGCAAATAATGTTCCGGTTAACTTTTTTCCCCACTTCAAGGTACCCGTTTTCCGTTTTCAGTGGACTGAAGACAAAAATGGCGATTTGCGGAAAGGAATGAAGTTTAATATAGAAGGTGCTTTGAAGATTGCACTTACCTTTATCATAAGTGTACCTCCTTCGTAGAGGCGGTGACAGAAGTGGGATTGTTTCTATTGTTATAGTCTGCTAAATCGTTCCATAAAGTAAAAACCAAAAGCGATTCACCTTGTGTGTTTGTGTCACTGGAGCGCCAAAAAAAAAGGAGAGAACTTGCTATATTTGGAGGAAGAAAATAAGTTAGTTCTTTTTTATTACAATACGGGATCCGCATTTACCTGATGTTGGTGCTGATATCACTTGGCAGATCGTAATACGCAAACCTTGTTTCACACGGTCCAAGGTTCTTGGATTGGAAAAATTTCCTCAAACTGTTTCGCTGCGGCGCAGAAGTAGTGCAGCTGAAGCTGCTTTAGAATGCTGCAGGTAAATTTGTAAGACTTGCCTTTGGCTCGTCCTCCTTGCTTACGGTTACGATTGTTGTATCCGTATTCTCCCCCTCGGTTTCAGAGCCTAGAATCTGGTCCTGAATACTGTGCACGGAGAGCGTGCTGCTTTTGGAGTTAGTATTGTCAGCAGCTTCCAACGATGAGCCAAAGCTCCTCGGCTTATTCTTGGTACTATCCGAGGGCTTAGTATGCTCCATTGCCGCACCTTTCGGGTGAATAGTAGACTCATACGTGGGTTTTGTAGGACCTATAGACTTGCAGACTAGCTCAAGGCGACTTCTTCTTCCTTGCTTTGATGCTCATCCTTCTTGTGGATCTTTATTGTGATGAAGTAAAAACTATAGCTTATTTCTCCACCCTCCAGTCCGGTATTTTTTTCACCAAAAGTGAGTTGCATATTACCTAAAATTTAAGTCTTTGAAGTAATACTGAACGAATTCATACTTTTTCCAACATTTATTTGGCAGCAATCACTTGCGCCGTAATTTCACTAACTCATGTCATAATCTCGTGTGATTTTAGTTATATTTATTTTATAAATAAATTTCTCTGCCACAGACAATGCTGTGTTGCTGATGACTTTCCTTAAATCATTCGAGTTCATCTCAATCACTTTTCCTATATTTTCATAATAAAAGTGCATAATCTGTGATGAGAATCAGAATCGCATAAGTTTGCACAATACTTATGCATTCACATACATACATACATACTTACATACATGGGTGCAAACAAGTATTATGCGTACACATACATATGTATCTGTTATGCATAAGTGTGTTTAAGTAGAATTATATATATGGTATGTATGTATGGACATACATACCATACTCGTACATATATTTGTATTATGAGATATTATGTTAGTGCAGCTGCAACCAGGCCAAAAATATATACCTATAATTATATATACATATATAGGTATACCTTATTGTATACATTTTTATCATATGCTTCATTGAGTTGCGCTGTACATACATAGTATATATGGTGTGTATGTATGTATGCATGCATAAGAATATTAGATGTGTGTGTGTGTGTGTGCAAAAGTTTTGAGTGAATGCGAAACTATGGAGTGCGGAGCTTAGAGCAATGAGATTTGCTATTCTTTCATATACATTTATATATTTGCATGAATGTATGTTTGCGCATAAAGTAGGCATGTATGCGTGCACTTGACACATTTCAGCCGAGCTAAAGGCGGAAGTGAATGCATAAGTGAATATAAATATATATATATACCATATATGTATATATAAACTCGTCTATGTACATATGTATGTGCATATTTGGCTCGGCGCACATGTCTGTAGACTTTAATAGGAAAAACTGCGCCGCTGTATGTGTGCGCGTGTGAAACTTGTCTAAAACGAGGCGACAGTGATGTACACATGTCTGAGAGATAAAGATAAACGTTGCAAAATAGGAAAAAGGTTGATATGATATAGATAAGGTGAGTAGATTAGTGGAAAGTTGAGATGTCCTTAAGGCAAAGTGAAATGGAAAATAGAAGTTGAAATATACCAACGGGTTTGGATGGAGGCTTTAATCGAATGACGATTCTAGCTGTCGTTATATTCCGGAAGTTTATGCTAACTCCAAGTTATTTTTTCATACCTTACCTTGAGGCTCGGATTTTCCTTCCTACGAGTACATCAAAAGTATGCTTTGAACGATTAATACACGTACATTTAGGCCTTTCAAACTTTGTAATTACAAATGGCACTGAGAAGAATTTCGACCGAGCTGCCCCTCCGATTTTCGGTGTGCGCTTTGAAGTTTTTCTCAAAATTAGATGGACCTATAGTTTATACTAAGCCGGCTCCGAACGGTTGGTGGTTTTTTATGAGGAGTCTTTATTCCATGTCAGAAATACACTCCGAGAGATTAACATTTCCTGTCGAGGGGCGACCGTAATTAGAAAAATGTTATAATTTTTTTATTTTGAATTCAATTTCTATCGGTCGGTCGGAACAGAACTCAATCTCTGGCCTTACGAATGGCAGGACGCACTGCTAACCACTCGGCTAACAGCTGCAGCTGCGACACTAACCACAAAGGCTTCCTTGCTGGAGTTGGAGATTTGGAGCATATTGTCTTATAGGAAAAGTATAGGTGTTTTCGAATATCTCTTCGAAGAGCTATTATAAGCATGTTGACCTATACTACTTTTGTTGATTACAGAGAAGGATTACCAGATCTTTAACGCTTTCTGTAAGGTGACTTCTCGATATCGAATTGGTACGAGTCCATCATTAAAATTCTTAAGGGAAAATTGTTAAAACCGGAGAAAACATTTGTTCGTCGTAAGAAATTGATGTGGGAGTTGATTCCAGGCGAAGGATTCACACGATTCACCCACTCCTTTGGAAGATGATTGGCTGGTCCCTGGTGACTGAATATAAAATGCACTGAACTTCTGCAGCTCAAATTTATAATTGATGGAAGAGCATTTTGAACCGAGTTCTAAACCGATTTCAGCGTTTCTTATGCACAAGCATGCATGCGGACCGAGAGTAAAGCGACTTATGACCCAAGCCACACTTACGCCACAGTACAAGTTTGGATACTGTGTGCGAAATATGGTATAAGGAGGTCTACTCTTCAACAGATTGACTGCATGCCAATACTGCCGCATTATTAATATTATTATTACAATTATTAGAGGTCTTGTTGTGCTGCTCTGATGGACTATTGTCCCCATGTTAATCACGGCAATAGGTTGGCAGGAATTGCAATGCCGTTTGAGGAGTCATCTCAACGCAGCAACTTCCATAGCTCAATCGTTAGATAAAATATTTCTTTGTTTTCAACACTTAGAAGCACATTTGAGCGCTTCACCAAGGTACCGTACGCAGTCAAGGAAACCGCAGAAACATCTTTGAAGCGGAAGCAACATTTCACATGGTCACTACGGCGAACAGTAACGTTCCAACAACAATGTGCTCTTGCATGGCCAACAAGAAAGTGTGAAATACAACAGTCCCAGCGAGAAGAAGTTTCCGAGGTAACCTGCTGAAGTTCAGAGAGAAGTCGAACGAACGAACGGTTATGTACGGATGGCGAAGGACGCCCGGTAAAGAGTGGACAAAAATACTTCGTTCCATTCCAATTGCTCTCCAAATTTGTGTTTATTTTGTTCTATTCTACACCAGAATTTCGCCCCATACATCCTTTTAGCTTTCGTTTCGTGCGCTCATTCAAAGCATACCAAAACCATTATTGGTCCACTTTTCGTTTCGCATTTCATTCAGTACAGACATTCACTTGTTTTCTTGCCACGACCAACCGACCCGCCGAGCAGCCAAGCAGCCAGCTAACTTTGCTCTACTCTAATCCCTCATACCTGATATTTACCGATTGTGCTTACGTCACAAATACGCGTAGGTGTCATACTAATGGCGCACCCACTGCAACGACAAAAAAATCAGCAGTAGCAACAAAGCAACAACAACAGCTAACTGCAAACGAAGGAAAGTACGAATGAGGCAACAAAAGCCGAGTTGTGTCAGCCACAGTCAGTTTAGGAGGAATATGGTATGTGAATAGAGTGAATAGTGTTGTTAATGTTATGGCGTTTGGAAAGGAATTTCCCCTGCACAGCGTCAATGCTCAATGAACAGCAGGTCGCACATTAGTGAGGAAAAGAAGGTGTGAGCAAAGTCTCCACATTGAGTTTGCTAGAGTAAGCGCATGCGCTCGATATGCCGCTCTTCTATGCTATAAAAAGTTGTTTATACCGAGCAGCGCATTCAATGAGTTCGTAGGTTCTTTATGTATCCTTTATACAGCAAGTACTCGCTTACTCACATCTTCCTGCTGTGACAACTTGATTTTCACTCGTCAAATGAAAATTCTCGTCGAACTCGCTCTTTTGAGTAGCGTTGCTTACTTGGCACTGAGCATCGAATAGGCTGTTTTCCGTCAATGTGAAGGCATTTCTACTATGCGTGTTTTGTTTACCAATAACTAAGTTGTCAAAGCTCCATCGCCACTTGTCCATTCCACAGGATATTCAACCATACATGGGACGGCGCTCGGTCAGTGAGAATTTTTTTACTCTTCTCTTTATTGGCATTGTTGTTTTTCCATCGATTTCTGTTGTTGCTTTTGTTTTCCTTTTCTTATCATCACTCTTATCCCTTACGTATCAGCTGTTGCCTTTTGTTTTTTTGGTTTGGAGACTTCTTTCAATACACTTGTGGGAATTCGGTAGAGCAACAAATTACAACGTCAAGCCGGCTTTTGTTGGTAGGAATGTCGTACGGTTACATTTTGCTTGCGCCGAATTGAGCAAAAGTATTAGAGTGCGAAATTCCGGAAGGGGAAATTGTCTATTTCCGATGGGCTGGGTAGCAGTGAAACGTAATTGATGAAGGTCTAGATAGGTGAGAAGATCAGGCTAAGGATTGCCGCAGGTTTCTCACTGATATGGTTCGGAAACTAGGTCTTAGTAGTAATTATATCAACAACATGGCCGAAATGGTTTTTATTCATCCGTATAGATCTGGGACTAGCCTCGCCGCTCTCTCGATTTATTGGCCGTTACTCGTAGAGAGTGCTTGCCCCTAGAGTTTTTGGGTAATGTTCGGGAAACAGCAGTCCTTGGCCGGTAAAGAATCTAGATCATATTGGTGGAAAGTTCCGAATGTATTGGTTACCAATGATTTTCAGTAGATGATGATAAGCTCCAGGTGCAGCCCAACAGCCGTTTAAATGTGTTAAGGGCAGCTGTTGCTTTCTTAACTCGGTCGCTCACTTTGAGTCTCCACGACAACTTGAAAAACAACCCATTTCACAAGTACTTAGGGCTTAGCTTCGGTAGTGAAGTAGTTTATTCTAGCTTTAGTTTGAGCCAAGTAGGAGTTTTCTAACTCTTTGTGAATAGAACTAGATCCATTTTATCAGTGTTGACATTAAGTTCCATTTAGTTGACGCATCTATTTATTATTCTAAGTGTCACTTTCATATGTCACTTTCCGAAAATCTCGATACATAAATAGGCCGCAAGCACGGCTACTCATCCCTTCAGTATCGGCAGCAATCAGTTGACCGCGAGAGTGCGAAGGATTCTTCTTTTTGTATTTCTCACGTTATCACCCTGTAAGGTATTTAGAAAATATAAACTATTCTTTATTAATTATATTATTTTTTCGCTTTTCCCCCGTGGAATGTGTAATCTTGGCTAAAAGCTCACAAAAATTCTTCTCATTGAAAATAGCTATCACTTTCCCAAGCTCTCATTATTCACTGTTTCTCTAATGAGAAATTTCTTTCTCTTTTCCATCAGTTGCCTTGTATCCAACCGAGACAAGCAGACGCTGCGGATACGACTTTGAAATATGTTTTGGCGCACAACACGTTCTGAGTTGATGCCTCATCTCAATGAAAGAAATGTGAAAGAATAAAAAATATGTTAGCCACATTACACAGCATCGGAGAATATATAGAATATGCTCTCTCTCTCTCTATCTCTCTCTATGACTCATTTTTTATGGAGCGTTTCTCAACACCCACACGCTCAGGACAGTATGCGCGCGGCGGAGTATGACTGGGTCTATGGTGTTTGCGAGGCGGCGAGCTCATGCAGGAAAAACCCACTTTCCCACATCCCATCAAAGGAGGTGTGTTGGCACTTCCAAAAGTCGTGGTTGTTGTTGCTTTTATATGGTACTACGACTATTGTTTTGCCTCCACACATACTTGTTATGCCTCTCAACCGGCACACAGCCAAACGCAGAGACCAGCTGAATGACTGATGACGCTTACATAGCCGAAGTAGAGGACTGAACCGAAATTTTAACGCTGCCACTGTGACTGTGGCAGGTAGGCGGAAGGTGAGCAATATAAAAGCGCAAGACTCTACACAAAACATTCTCCAAACTCCAAAGGTTGCATATCGCACGAGCAGACGATAGACGCCAAAGCGACGTGAAAGCCGGGACACCGGGCAGACGGACGCGAAAGCTTGCAAAACAAGTGGTTGACGTAGGGCTCTGTAAGCGACTTGTTAGCGTACAGCGAACAAACGTGTACGAACCGTTCGAGTGTGGAACACGCGATTTGTAGTAGACGGCAAATCAAAATAAGTTCGCAACACCAGCGGTTAGTGCAAAAAGAGAGAAAATATTTGCCACGACAACAATAGCAAGAGCAACAACAAACACAATTGGCAAGTGGTAAATCGCCTTAGTGACGGCAATAGCTGAGTAGCTTCAGCCTCAGCAGCGGCGGTAGCTGAAGTTAAGAAGTATATGAAGTGGCAAAGTAGGGACGTCAAGGCTCGGAACAGGTTGGTAATGAAACATAAAAACACAAACTCAAGCACCATTGGGAGTGGGTCTCTAAACGGGCAGTAGGCGATAAAGGCGCGCTCAACACAGACGACGATAAAAGCAACAATACTTAAATATGCGGCAGCAACAGCTACGGCAATTATTGTGCGGAACGGAACAGAAACGCGACACCGTCAAATAGCAATCGGCACATATAACAGTGCATACTTTGCGAGACGAGCAAAAACAACGACGACAACGACGGCGACGACGGCGACGACAACGGCGACTCGTACCGACACTGTAGGCAGAGTGCAGTGAAGGGCAGGCTATGCGGTTAGTGGATGCCGCCGCTAACACACAAACATCAGCCAGTTGACGATCCAACGACGAGCCAACGGGCCAACCTTAGCGCAGCCAACGTTTCAGTTTTGGCGTTTAGTAGACAAACAGGCGATTCCTGCTAAGAACACACGACGAGTCCTCGCTCGTCGCTGCTAACGTTAAGAAGGACAAAATTTCACTTGTGAAACTTTTAGAAAAATTATAGCAGTGAAAATATTCCCACAAATATTAAGTGAAAAGTAAAATTTTCAAGAAAGCGGTGAAAGCTTAAAAATTATAAAATTCAGAAACAAATTAGTTAAGCGAAAGTTTTGCACGGTAAAGCAAAGATTTCAGTGTGTGTGTGTGTGTGTATGTGTAAATTTTGTTTTTCCTGTTTTTTTTTTTCCATTTTTCAACAAAATTTTTGCTCAATGAATTTCAAAATCTCAAGCAAGCCATTCATTGCGTAGCGCATAGTGCCAGTGACGAAAGTACCTACATAAATGACGTTGCAAGTAAGGATTAGTCAGTGCAGAAGAAGCAACGCAAAAAAGAATTACCAATCAATTTTATGGTAGAATTTTTTAAAATACCAAACACTGTGAATTCGAAAAGTGAACGTTATATTTTGAAAATTCCAAAATTTTCTTTTTTTTTTTGCGAAACAAATATATAACAACAAGCTTATGGAATGCAATAACAAATATTTGCAGAAACGCATCGCAGCAATTTTGCTGTTTTGGTGATATATAAAAGTGTTTGTGCAGCCGAAAAGGCAGTCAGTACGCGATTGAAAGTGCAAGCGCAAGGAATCGGCAAACTAAATTCCACAAAACAAAAACAAATGAGCAAATGGTTAGGAAAAGTGATTGGAGTTACTAACTTCAATTTCAATCAAACATAAACCTGTAAGAAGCTGAAATTAAGTGATTTATTCTTCATAAAAATGTTTTTAAATATTAAACACAACTTTTAAGTGTTTAATGGCGGAAGAAGTTGTGTTGGTTAATAAATTAAAAAAAAAAATACAATATATTTGAATATTTTTGTATCGTATTCAAACGCAACAGTTGTGCCAAAATAACAATAAATTTTTAGTTTAGCGGTCAAGCAGCCATAAATGGAAATATATAACGCTTGAAAGTGTTAATTTCTTAAAGTATTATAAAAAAAAAGAAATGAAAGTGCAAAAAAATGAAAAAGGAGTGTAAACATTGCAAACTTTAATTAAATAAACAAAAAATTCTTTGTGGCAGTTTTTGGCAAAAGAAAATAATGTTTTTTTTTAGTAATAAAAATATTGTTATTCAATATTTATATTTGCTAAAGTTCAAAGCTTCAAAACACTGTGGATATATTGGAGAGTTAATTTTTATGAGCCGCAGGTTTCGACAAAAATTTATTATACATTTTTGATAAATTGATAAAAATTATTTATTATTTAAAATAATTTTTGATATATTTTTAGAAAACAAAGGCAGTAAAAACAAAAATTTTGTAAACAAAATACCTAAACCATTTTAAAAAGCATAATATTTAGCTAATGTTATCGGAAAATATTATTACAATTGGGTTTGTTAGTTTTATTTAGTTTGAAGTTGCATAATAATAATGACGCAACAGTTATTTGTGCTAGTAGCAATAATTATTGAATTATTTTTATGACCTGTTTATTTTTATATTTTTGGACGCCATTTAAAGCTTTTTAACGTTCGAGAAATTTCTGTAAGGTTTTCTTTAAGTCAATTAAAATTTCCTTCCATTAATTTTTTTATTCATATTTTTACTATTATTGCTAGCCGCATGAAAGTTATTACAATCTACACACAAGGATATTGTTTTTTTTTATTTAGGTTTAAATGTTTAAAACAAAAAGTCAACTTTGGTAAAAAAAATGTTAATAATTGCCTTATCTAAAAACCCAAAAAGTAATTTTGGTAGTTGGCCCATACGGAGCCAATTTGCAGACAAAATTATTATTTAAATAAACCAGAATTTACAGCGACGGTGCCGATTAGTGAGGTAAAGAGATATTTGGTCGCAAAAAAGTTACATATTTATATATGATGAATATATTTATAGTAAAAAAAAACAAAAGTACTCAGATAATATTTTCTTCTGCTAATCTGCTTTAGTGTAAGGAAAGTGAAGTTAGCTAATACTTAAAGGTTTCTTGAGCCAAAAATATTGTTTGTTTTGTTTTTATGTATTAATATCATATTTTGTTAAGATTTTTTTATCACATTGCGTTTGTACCAAATAAAGAGTTCAACGAAATTATAGCTCCTTATGAGAAGCAATTGTTTACTCAGCTTTGCTTTCTATTGAAATAGGTAGATTTTTGCAGAACATGCAGTTCGATATGTGCATGACAATAAGACTCATAGAAAGATGTGATGATTTCAGAGATAGCTCTCACTTTAACAATTTTTCTATATATATTATTTGAAGTTAGAAAATATGTTTAAAACTTCCATTGAATTTGGTAGAATTTTAATTTGAAAAACTAGTTATTAATTATAAATAATTATTATTGACAGCTATTATTAAACTTTTTTATAATTTTTGAATTCTTAATTATTTTAAAAATAAATTTAATAATTTTTTGATTTTCTGTTTTCTTTACTTTATTTAATAATTTACTAATAATATTTTATTAATAATTTTAATGTGCATTAAGAAATTGTAGAAGGTAGCATTGGAAAAGAATATTTGTTGCTTTTTGTTTTGAAAAAATATTAAACTCACAAAAGAGAAAATAAAGTACGAGAAGGATTCGTTAAGCTGTCATATAGGCCGGAAATACAATATAATGAGAGCACTAACAGCAATTCAAACAAAACATAATGCTTTTTTTGCGCTGGTTAAAATTTTTAAAATGAAAAACTACTGTCTTTTCATTAAACTAGCGGATACCGTTAACACCTTGCTGTGGTATAAAGCCACTTGACGTTAAAATATATTGATTAAATTCATGAAATTCTATATGCAACGCATTCATTTTATGAAGTTTTATTTTTTATGTCATTTTTTCATAGCTACTGAATTTAGGAGCATCATGACCTCCAGTATTAAACCTTTAAATCCATTCCAAATTCCAGTAATAAATACAGCTATTTTATTATTGAAAATAAATAATAAATTTTGGTCTAACATGTATTGGTCTAAACCTAGTTACTCGGGACTGCTCCCTCCATATAGAGTAATCCATTACTACAAATATTCATCCTTTAAATGGTTCGCCTCCCCATCCATCGCTACAGTTTTGCATATTATTAATTTCTGTGCTCATCTTGTTACCCACAGAGTGGTTAGCTTTGCGTAATGCTATTTGCTATTCTGAAGGCCAAGCTTCGACACCTGGCTCGACCAACATCCAAAATTATAGAAAATAAATTTTTCTAAATGCGGTCGCCCCTCGGTAGGGTATGTCAAGCCCATGGAGTGTATTTCTGACCTAAAATAATAAAAACTCTTCATAAAAATCCATCAGCCATTCGAAGTTGGTTTGTAAAACATCAAGATGCAAAGCCATGAATTGGAGGAAGCGCTCGGTTGAAAATCGCTTCAGTGGTTACCAATCGCCAAATTTCTACATACATATATACAATATATCATGTCTTTTAGTTTTTGATAACCCAACCGGTGAAATTAAATCACCAAAGCTTTTTTTCGGCGAGCGTTCAGGACATTCAGGATTCCAGGATCGGTGCTCACCTATAATTTCATAAGATCGGCACCCTATTGTGTTCTTAAAAGTAGACTCTACTTGAATTATCATCACTTCTAATTGATAAATTAAAACAGTTTGTGTAAATAATTCACAAAATTATGCCATTCTTGAACATCACAACTGCTTATAATTCCTTAACATTTTAGGCAAATCAAACTCCCCGCGAAATAGATGATTCCTTTCGAAATTTTACGCACATTTTTCTTAATTTGTTTTTTTTTTATATTTATAAAAATCATGTTAGTTAATTGGCTCCAAATTAAAATTATTTTTCTGCATTTGCTTGGAATAAATTCTGAAAATATGATATTTTTAATACCGCTTTTTAGTATTTACCGCTAAGTTCTCTCACTCGAAGCATTACAAGATATATGTCTGTATTTATTATAAAATTTTTCCATGATTTCCGTCAAAATTTAAATTTTTCGGAACAAAAACAAATGCTTAATTTTTAGAGTATTTTAAAATAAAATTCAGAATGCCACATTTTTTCTGCATTT
Organism: Ceratitis rosa; assembly: GCA_037013455.1. Taxonomy (NCBI): domain Eukaryota; kingdom Metazoa; phylum Arthropoda; class Insecta; order Diptera; family Tephritidae; genus Ceratitis; species Ceratitis rosa. Next base: position 7,168,960 of record JAWMAG010000013.1, read on the forward strand.
TTAGGTAAAATTATGGGTATTGTTTAAAGTACTGCATAATATAAAAGCAAATAAAATTTTAAGACCACATAAAAGAAGAAAGACGACATAATATAAAATATTTGAATAAAAGTAATAGAAAATCTCAATAAAGATTTATACTTTTACCATCAAAAGGACAAAAGCAAATAAAACCGAGTAAAATAAAAAATATTTAAAAAACAAAAATCAGTTTCCAACTCAAAAATTTTAATTATGTAATATGCAAATGTTTGTATTTGCAATCATGATACAAAAGTTTAAAGCTAGTCTGGGGTTTGGTGACCGAAATATGATGATGCCACATTTGATCTTCTTGAGCGAAAAATGACTTTGCCAAAAGATGGTCAAAAGGATTTAAAGACATAAGTGTCAGTAACTAAAGCCTTTGGAATTCTGCTATAAATCTACCACCCTATAGCAACCGCTTAAAGCTTCTAAGTCTGCCTACTTTCGCAAGTCGTAGAGAAATGTTAGGTGTATTGTTCTTAGTCAAACTTCTTAATGGTTTTATTTAAAGTTCCTGGCTCTTGTCTGAGATAAACTTTAATGTTTCAACTCATGTCTTTAAGCAGTTTTGGCCTTTACTATTAAAGACATGTAAAACAAATTATGAACTGAATTAACCATTTCACCGATTGTGTCACACTCTCAGACTCACATTTTAGCATAAACAAAAACTATTCTTGTTTCTATCAACAATTAAATTTAAAATTCTTTAATTACTAAATTTCAGCTGTTGAATAAAATATTTCTCTGTAAAGCAGCAGTTTAAATCTCGATGTTTAACAAACGCTTGTCAATCATGACTCGGCAAACTCCATATTAAGGTCGTAGACAGTTTAAGATAATTTCGAATGCATGAATAATTAATTTATATATATAAAAAACTTTGTCCTGCTTGACTGAGGGATGGCATCAATCCGCAGTCTAAATCACTGATCATACAAAGCTCAGACTTAGAGGATGTTTTCTGCATAGGCATTCGATAAGGAATAATTCTCCGGGTACAATATTTGGTTCGGTTCAGATGTAGCTCTTTGTATAGATTCGAAAAAGTGTGTGAAAAGTGAACTAGGAATCGATATATTCAGACGAATCACACTTATTGATTGGAATTAGATTCTCGGTTAGTATGTGGAAGCCATTCATATTCCGCGAAGTGGATCAGTGATCGAGTTGTTTGAAAACAAAAAATATTTCAAGAACCATAAATTAAGATTTAAATTTCATATCAACGAAACAGTTCTTCTATATAAAACTTTATTTATTTATTTATAAAAATTATTTATTTTGAAAAACATTTTTTACGATTTTTCATATTTTTCAATGCAAGAAAGTTGATTTTTTTGACAGCAAAAGAAGGCAAAAGACGTTTAATGCCCGATAGCTATGAAGTCGACTGTGAAGACAGAATGAAATTACCTTTACCATGAATTATTGTTTCATGCTTGTAGTTGCTTGATAAAGACACAAACTTGCTCTCTTTGGCTTAGCGTAATGGAATATGAAGAGTTTTATAAATTTATACCGGAAATTACAATTTTCATTACACATATTTATTTCTGTTTTATTTGTTTTTCTTTAAATGAAAATTTATTCGGACTAGTTTTAAATTTGATCATAATACTAATTTAAATTTTTCCGCAAAATTTACAGTTCATAAAAAATTTAAATAAATATTTATTTTATATGATTTAAAGCATTTTTGTCATTATTATGTCCGAAATAGAGAAAAACACTAAACATTTAATTTTCATTTTGATCGCATGAATTTAGACACTGATCAATTAAGAGCGAGTTATGAAGCTTTGCACTGAAATAATAAATATTACCAATTTTTGTTGAAAACTACTGCGAGAAAATATAAAATTTGATAACAAAAGTGAGCACAAAAACTTAATAAAAAACTCAATTTAATGCAAAATTCGCTTAAATAATTTTTATTTTAGTCTGCAGTTCGAAAAAAAATCGGCAAGTGTACTGTAGTGTAAGTGCAAAAGACACGGACATTAAAGCAGTAAAGATATTAAAAAAAAATCTATATTAAAATAAAATAAAATAAATAAATTAAGGTGACTGAGACTCCTAAAGAGTAACGTGCACTCAAACTCAAACCCCAACGCATATAACGCATAAGCTCCCAGGATAACTTTTCAGCGAATCTGCAATAAAATAATAAAAATAATATAAAATAAAATAGAAAAAAACCGAATCTTATAATTCTGCGCTGTCATCAGAAAACAGGAAGTGCCAAGTGAGCTCGACTCATTTTGCAGCTGATAAGTGCGCAACAAAAACAAGAAAGTGCAAAAGAACCTAAAAAAAAAATAAAAGCAAAGCAAAGTTGAAAAAGAGTAGAATAAGATTGCACACAATACCAAAGAAAGCTAAGTGAAAAAGTGAGTTGGACACTAAACAACAACAACAACAACAACAGTAACACCAAGTGAAGTTAACAAGGCAGGACGTACTTAGAGGCACACAAGACAGTCCCTCCGTCCGTCTGTCAGTTAGTTAGGCAGTCAGTCACAGTCTGTATGCTCGTTGAGTCTCAAGCAGCGCAACTAACTACCCAACCACCCAACCAACAAACTTGACGAACAGACAGACAGACAGACAGACAGACAGGTAGACAGACAGACAAGAGTTGACTTAGACAGGCAGTGTGCCTAAAAGGAGGTGAACTACCGACGCATCCTACATACAGTATTTGTCTCATAAGAAATAAGGACGAAAGGCAAGCCAAATCGTCGAGCCTGTGGAACGAGCTACAAGTAGTCAAAGCTAATACTAATACTACTACTTATAAGTGTGTCCGTGTATGTGTGTGTGTGTGTGTGTATTGTGTTTTTGTGGAGGTGAAGTAGAAAATTTTGTCTGCTTGCGAAGCGGGCGACAGGTGAAAGAAGAACGCGTGCGCATACACGTATACCGCTACACTACAATCTCCAGGAACCTGCAGACACGTAACGCAAACAAAACAGTGGAAAAGAAATAATATGAAATAAAAAAGGCAAAGAAATAATATAGAATAAAACACATAAAGGCTAAAAATAGCTTACCAGCCAGTCAGCTAGGTAGTCGGGTAGGCAGGTAGGCAGGTCGGCAGGCAGGCAGTCGACCCAAAAGCGTTGTAAGCCAAACACTCACATGCATACATACCTATATATAATTATAAACAGTTAGGTGTGTATATATGTATATATATGGTGGTGGTGGTGGTGGCGGCGGTAAGCAACAAAACTAAGCCGAAACTAAATTGGCGGAAAGCAAATATAAGCCAAGAGACTTTAGTGTTGCGCAGCGGAGCTTTGGTGTGTTATTGTATTTATTATTATATGTATTGTCTTTGTGTTTTTACGCCGTAACAGCAATTTCGCGAATAAGTGGAAAGTGCAAAGGATATCTAAAAAAAAAGGAAAAACAAAAGAAAAAACAGTACGAAGACCAGAAACGAACAAACGAAAAGTAGTAAAGTAAAAAGATAAATAGAAAAGTAATGAGCGTGTCTTGTCGCAGTTGAGTGAAGTTTACTGACTAAACAGTGAACGAGCAGACATTTATGATGCTAAAAAGTGCTTAACAACAACAACAACAACAACAGAAGCAGTGCTCAAACATAACAAAGAAAGAAAAGCACAAAAGTGCAGAAAAAGCATAAAAAAGGTAAACCAAAAACAACTGAAATAGCAAGTGTCTCATTTTGGCCGTGTCAAAACTAATAAAAAGTGCGTTATAACGGTACACTAAGTGCGCAGCGCGTGAGTGTAAAGTTCTGCAAAGACAGGTGGAGCACAAAGAAACTCCACTGAGGTCAAAAGCCATTGTGAGACGTGCTCCGCAAAGGGCAGTGTGAAAGAAGTGATAAAAATAAATATAGAAACTGGGAATTAGCGAGAAAGACAAACTTAATGAAGAAAGATCTCTAGAGAACCTCGTCTCAGATAACAAAATAACAAAAAAAAAAAAAAAAACAGAAAAGAATAAAAGAAAAAATACTAAAGTCAAGCAACAGTTTGCGTGTTGCAAGTACAACAAGGAAAGCAGCCTCTAGCTCGGCTGGTGAAAGTCGGTAAGCACGTAAGTAAGAAGCTTAAAAATAAATCTCACATAAAACGTGTGAGAAGTGCGTGTTGACGCTAACAATACTTATATATGTATGTATGTAAATAGGCATAAGCATACTAATACATGTGCATGTTTTTAAGTAAACTTCGCGAAGACAACGAAAATAAAGCGCGACAGACAACACGAAAATGCAATTAAGCAAATACTGAACACTAATCGCAAGGAGAGTGGCGAACGCGACAGAAACAAAAACAACAAAGTTAAGCTATAAAACAAATAGCAATATAAGCGCCATAGTCATGCGATCAGAAGACCAAACGAAAAACGAATAACGAAAAATACGAAACCTAAAAGCAAACAAGCTCACATAAGGCTGAACAGTTCCTCAGAGACTCGTCAGAAATACAATAGAAGAAAAAAATTATTTCGTGAACTTTACCAAAAGACTACCGAACATTTTTCAGAACTTAAACATTGCTAAGGATCTATGCGCTAGTGAGCAAGCAACAAATAAGTGCAGCGCTTACCTCGAAACGTGAAAGCAAAATTCGTATATATAAAGTTCCTCGAGACGGTGTAGGAAACCAAGCTTGCCAATCAAATACGTGTACGTTTCCTGATTAACTGGTGCTAAATAAAAGCAAAACGACATACACCTCAGACGCGGTAGTTAGAGTTACACACTGTCTGCGACGACGAGCCGACCAACGCGCTCATTATCGATTTTGTCTCCACTGACACAACATAACAAGATTGCTGTGGTCTGGAGCGAGACGAGGCAGCAGCAAGTGTTATAAGAAACAAAAAAAAAAAAAAAATTAACAACAAACCAAACAAAGTACAGAAAATAGGCAAGGCGTACAGTGAAAGAACTAAAAGTTCTTAAGCGAAATATTCTGGTAGACAGCGCAACAGACAGACGCACAGCAAAATAGACGGAAGACGTAACCAACCAACTAAAGTCTAGTTTGTGCGAGCCAACAAATATATATATATATATGTATATATATATATATGTAACGGGGTGTTGGTAATGAAACCTGTAAGAACAGCGTAAGGCGGAAAGGAGAAGCTAGAAACAAGCCGCAATCGCCGCCGCCGAAACGCCGAAACAATCAAACGAACAACCAAACAAATCGAGGGGAAAAAAGAAAAGTATAAACTACAAATATATTATTGTAATCGTTTGGCTTACGATAGCAACACGACTGAATACTGAACAACTCGACTGGTGAGCCAACGAGCCAACGAGCCAACGGGCAAACAAACAAACGAACTCACGAACGAGTCACAGTTGAAGTCTGTGAAATTGCCATTTCAACGGCGTATTTATCGTGCTGCCACACTGATGAAAGGAGAAACCAAAAAATAACACCATTTGCAGGCTGAAAAGGGGAAAAAACAAAAACAAAAACAAAAACATATAAGGGTATTGTGAAAAAGTAGTTAGTGGCAAATAGTGAAAGAAGCAGAAGCAGAAGCAGCAGAAGAAGCGAACCAAATAACGCACATCAACAAACGGAAACAGTTGAACATAAAACCCACAAAAAGCCATTCAGCAAGCCAAAGAAAATCAACGGACCACCAACGAGACGTACAAACGGAAATAGTCTTCAGAAAACAAAACCAAAAAAGAAAGACGCAAACGGAAACGTACTTTCTGGCAAAAGATCAAAACGCGTCCCGTTAAAAAAAAGTGGGAATCCGTGAAAACACACAGAGCGTCAGGCAAAGCAACCCACAGGAGACGACAGAGGTGGCGTACCATACGCTACCAATCAACAATTTAAATTATTAAAAAAAAAAAAAACAAGAATAGAAATCAGAAAACGCGTGCGACGTTGGCAAAGAACTTTCCGCCGAGCGAGCCTAAGAAAAAGAGGCGAACTTTTGAGTTTGTTGATAATTCAGTGACGAGCAACAATAACATATTGGCGCAGTGCCTGTTCGTCGAAAGCCATAAACCAAGTTGTTTCACGCGTGCCGATGTGTGCATAGCAAAAATACAAATACAAATACAATTATAATTACAATTTACCGAGAGACTGTGAGAGAATGAAGACTTTAGTGTGCAAGTGAATTGCTGCTTAGACTTGCTTACGTAAAACTTAAAACGTAAGCGCGCCCAAGATCCGTAGTACCCTTGCATAGAACCACAGAGCCGAAGTACCGTAGTTGAAAACCTCTAGAGATTCTCCCACGCACACTCGTACGCACATACGACATAAAGGAAAAAACGTCAAACCCAAGCCCAAAATCCATCTTTGGCAGCACCTATCCTAAACATCTCCGAGTACTACCTATACACGTAGTCCCGAGTACATATAAATACACCCGGTCAGTAATAACGAAAAATCAACAAAAATAGCACGTATAATTGAGCGTTTGCGTCGCATCAACAAAAAGAAAATGTTCTACTCGCTCGTGCAGACCTTCGTTTGCGTGCTGCTCATACACGCTGGCATTTATGCATTGCATTTGAATGGCCCCAGCGGTAACAGCAATGGCGCGGGCGTAGGTAGTGCAGGTGGCGGTATAAACATGCCAATGAGCCATCGCGGTAGCGACGCCGCGCAGCTCAATAATGCGGCGAATACCAATCAAATGCTGAATATACTCTCCGCAAATCAGCATGCGCAACATCTGCACGCTGGTGGTGGCGGTGGCAGTAGCAGTGGTGGTGGTGGTGCTGGTGGTGTTGGAAGCACCAGCGGCTTCGGTCTGCAACATGCACATAGCAAATCCATTGTCAGTCAGTTGGAAAATCAGGGTCGCTTAACGCAAGAGTTAGCTGATAAAGCGCAGATCGAACGAGAACGTCTCATGCTGCTTGGCCTTGTGAAGCAAACTGATGAGAATGATCAGGGTCGGCCCATCATTACCGGTCGCATACAGATGAGTCCCGTCGATGAGGTGGAGAATGATTATCAAGCTATCATGTTATCACGCGGTCCACTCTATGGTAGCGTTGTGAAACAACCTACCGTCAGTGAAGACGATGAATATTTCGATGAAGAGCAGCGCGAATATGCGAGCGGGCGCTTGCGTAACGGCGCACATGGACGACCCGAGAAGTATGAATATGGACGCATAATAGAGCCCGCCGAACGTGAAGAGTATGAACGTGAACGTGTGGAGCCGCACCATTTCGAGGAATCGGGCGATTTGCTTGAGGCTGAGCCATCGTTGGATGAGGTGCTTACCGATTTGGATAGCTACCAGTATTTAGATGAGCTGCTGCCGGAACAACGCGACTTATGGGAGGAAGAGTCGCTCGGCTATGGACTTGCTGGCGGCAGTACACGACCACATTACTTGAATGATGGCTTCCCCTTGCTATTGAATCTCTATCGTACGCAGGAGGAGCTAGAGCAAACTCCCACGCACATCTTCGAAAAGGGGCAGCATAATCGCGATATGAAACCACATTACCCACATTACCAACAATATCAACAGCAAGAGCCACAGCTACAATACAATCATCACGCTCAGCAGCCGCAACAGCAGTACACTTTTAGCGGCGGCGTAAAGCACCGTAATGTTGGCGGTTATGGCATTGGCAGCGGTGGTGTTGGCTACAATAACCAACCTCAACAGAAGTGGCAAAGCAAGCGTTCACAGCAGCAGCAGCAGCAGCAAAAACAACAACATCTACTACAAATGCAACATAATATATTTGGTCAGCAACTGCAAAAGCAACAGAAGCAACAACAACAACAGCAGCAAAAACAGTTCCACCACCAGTTCGGTACGTTACAGCCACGCCGTAACAAACTTTCGCTGGCCAACTCAGAAGCGACCGCCACGAAACACATTCTAGCGAATGGTGGTGCCAACAACAACAACAACAACAATATTAACAAATTGTCAAGCGATGTGAACGCCAATGCGTTCCAACTAAAAAGTTCCTCCAAACCAAAGGTGTTGACCGACGGTGTAGCCATGAAAGTCGTACAGCGACAGAAGCAGCAGCAGCAACAGCAGCAGCAGCAACAACAAAAAGATTTACAAGCGCAAGAGCCGACGCAGCAGCAGCAACAGCAGAAGTTGGCCAAGCAAAATGCTAATGATAATGATAGCACAACAGCTGCTAAATTAAAAATACAACAACAAAAGCAGAGACAACAAAAACAACAGCAACAACAGCAGCAGCAATATAAAACCCATCAAACATCGTCACCACAAAGGCAAGAGTCCTTCTTGCATCCCAACCGCAAACGCTCCGGCAGCAATGGCGCTGGTGCCGTTGGTGCTGCCGGTAGTATAGCGACGAATAACGGTTACTCCTCCATGGCGAGTCAAATGATGTTGCGTACGGCGCGAGGGCAGCGGCAGTATGATGTGCCACAAATAGGTGAGTGAAATAATAAATTAATATTTCTCCTTTTCATATTAAAGAAAATTATATTAAGATATGCGTACAGCGAAAAAAAATTTAATTATGAGAATATT
>JAWMAG010000013.1:7182500-7205000 GCA_037013455.1 Ceratitis rosa
ACAGAAAAAAATAATAGTATTTTATAATACATAAAAATAAAATAAAATAATATCAAATAACATAAAATAAAATAAAATTATGTCAAATAGCATAAAATAAAATAAAATAAAAAATTGCATTTTATTATATAATATATAAGAGTAAAATAAAATTATATCAAATTACATAAAATAAAATAAAATATAGTAACATAAAATAAATAACATAAAATAAAATAAATTAAAACCAAATAAAAAAATAAAATAAAATAAAATAAAGGAAAATAAAATTAAAGAAATAAAATAACATAAATAAAATAAAATAAAAAAAACATAAAATAAAATAATATAAATATAATATAAAATAAAAAGGATAAAGAAAAATAAAATAAAATAAAATAAAATGAAATAAAATAAAATAAAAGAAAATGAAATGCAAAAAAATAAAACAAAATTAAATTAAAATAATTTATTTATATAAAATCAAATAAAATATATTTAAATAGTGAAAGTGACATTATACACATTAACAATAAATTATATTTGTTACTTTTATACTTAAAATATTATAAATTTTCATTTTTCTCTTTATAGCAGGAATCTCTTAAGCTCCCTTTTTCGTTTAAAGGTCCTCTTAATTTGTATAAAAATTAGCTCTTCATCTCATGAAGTTTAATTAAATAAACTGAGTTTTCCATATTTCTCAACTCAACTAAATCTTATAAGGGATTTGACTTTTAATTGTCGAACTTAAGTTAACAAATTTCATTCATACATACTTACGATACGTACATAATCACTGCAACGGAATTCCTACACATTTAATGCTTTCTCTTCTCTCTACCGATAATCGCAACTGTGCACTGACTTCTTTTCTTTAGCAAACACTTAACTTACAGCGAGCGCTCAATTAGTCTGTGCACCGCAGGATAATATGCATCGGCATGTAAGTACGCACACATGTTTACATACGAGTGAGTGTATACACAAAAGAATACTACTTGCATACTAATCTAACGCCACAGCAGGCGATTAGCATTTTACTTGCAGTCACACACTTCGATTGAGTTGCCACTGACGTTGGTGAGCCAGCAAAGCAGAGGCGTCTAAGCATATGCCAATGAGAGCGAAGAATCCTTGTGAAAGTATGTCATTTGCTTAAGTGTCAATGATGTTAGAGTGCCTGTGTTAGTGTGTTCATATTCATAAGTGTATGTAGTTATGCGTTAGCACTAATCCATTCATTCATTACTCAACACTTACATAATAACTGCTTGCTGCTTTCGCCGCTTGATGCTGCTGTGGTATTTGTGTGTTCCTGGGAATGGCACGGTGGGCGGCCATACGGAAGCGCGTCTTTGAAGTGAAGTTGCGACACTTGAACATATTGTTTGTTTAATTTTTCTGGTATTTGATGTTGTTGTTTCGTTTTTTTTTCATTTATTCATATTCCCTATGGCTACTACAACAGTGTGAAGGATATGTGCCATGGCATGCTTAGGTCTTTATACATATGTTTTTAGTAATGAGTTTGTATGTTACTGTCTAATTGCACAATCTCTATGTACATTGGCGGCAATTAGTCTGGCTCTTCCGTGCGGCGTCGAAGGATGAAAGATCCATTGTGAGCGTTCTGTGTTGAAAGTCGAGTGTGGACGAGAATCTTAAACGAAATAAAAAATATTAATAAAGTTAGCAATTGATATTATATGAATATTAGTGCATCTATACATCATAATTGTGTTTTAATTGTGAAATATTCGGGAAATAGATTAAAAAATATAAGTAAATAAATTATAACATAAAACAAATAAAATAAAACTAACTAAATTAAAATAAATAAATTATAAAATATATATAAATATTTTCATTAAAAAGCATAAATTAAAATAAAACAATAATAATTGTAATTATAATAATTAAATTGAATTAAAAATTATAGAAAAAAAATTAAAATTAAATAAATTAAAAAGAAAACAAACAACTAAAATAAAAAATAAGACAAAATAAAGTAAAAAAAAAAATAAAATAAAAATTAAAAAAAAACCATAATATAAAAGAAAAGAAAATAAAATTAAATAAAATTAAACTTAAAAATTTTTATTAAATAAACAAAATAATATAATATAAACTTAATTAAAATAAAATTACATGAAATTTAATATATAAAAAAAATTAAATAAAATTACATTAAATTAAATAAGGTAAGGTTAAATAAAATAAAAAGTATAATAAAAAAATAACATAAAATTGATTAAAATATATTTACATAAAGTTAAATAAATTAAATAAAATAACATAAATTTAATTAAGATATAATTACAAAAAATAAAAAAAATAAAACAAAATTAAATTAAATAATAAAAAAAGAAAAGAAAATTAAATTAAACTAAGAAAATAGATATGGTGCAGTTAGTTAATAAAATAGAGTAAAATAAATAAAATAATATGAGATAAATTTCAATAAAATTAATTAAAAAAAATTAAATAAGCTAAACTAAACTAAAATAAAAAGTTGGACCTAAACTGAAATAATAGTATTTAAAATAAAAATTAAAAAAAAGCTATACAAATATAGAATAAAACGAAAACAAATAAAAAATTAAAAAAGAATAAATAAATATAAAAAATAAAATAATAAATATTGAAATAAACAAAAGAAAAATTTTATAATTTAATTAATTGAACTAAGATGATAAAAAAAATATTAAAAAAATTAAGTAAAAAAATTCAAATAACTAAGATTAAATGAACATAAAATGAATTAAATAAATTACTATCAATACTGAACTTTAGCGAGCAGAAACAACAAGTTTGTCAAGAAATATCTAAGGAATATACACTAAAATTCGAAAGTGAATAAAATTAAAATTAAGTTTGAGAAGTATTTTAAAATTAAATGTTAAAATCTTTGAGCGCGTCAGAAAAGTGTGCAGCCATACCCTCTCATCATTACATTTACCCACCTCAATCGCCACGAAAATGTCTGTTTTATTCTCGACCATACTGATCTCAATATCGCTGTTGCTCCTACTGCTCAACAACGTACTTTACGCTATGCATCTAATGGGCAAACCACACACTCTACAGCCGTCTACACCAAACCTGCATGACGATGCCGATTTATCAAAACTTCTGCTGCCTTCTGTGGATTATCGGACTGTGTATGAAGATGATGATGGCGAGGACCAGGCTGATGCTGACGATTGGCATTATTTGCAAGGTGATGAAGCACAACCATATGCTGGTCTAAGTGAGGCGATTCAATTGGAAGCAGATTTGTTGCGTTTGCAAAAGTGGCGTCAAACGAAGCAACAACAACAACAACGTCAAAAGCTGTGGTTACAACAAATGTTAGAGCAATTTATGAAGGAGCAACAACTTAAGCAATTTCAGCAAAAACAACAACAGAGAAGTGGTTTTCCGGTAAATGAACTAAAACAGAAACAGCTGCTGCTACAACACATACAAAATCAACAATATATACAGGAAGGACAGCCGGTACAACAACATATGCAAGAACAACCAAACCATCATCCCTTCAATACAGAACAAAAGACTTTGCCAACGTCGCCGTCGTCTGAACAACATCCTCAGCAGTCCGACCAGGGTACCTCAATTGAGCATAATCAAGTAGACGATAATATAACGGTTGGCAAACCGGATACTTTATACACTGTGCCACAGATAAGTGAGTTCACATTTTGTTCTTGCTATTAAGTATTTATTAAGCGCGATAAGTAATTTAATAATTCAATATTAACAATTATTTCAAAAGAAGTTTAAATACCACAATGCCTATACAAATTATTTGTATCTATTATAAATCGCTATTTTAAAGCAGAAGGGTTGCGTAACGAGTTTGAACTCAATTTTTAGAATCTGTCCTTTCGAATCGACGACTCTTTACATGACAAACACAACATTGGCTGATTTATTTTTCTTACTACTGTCGACTCCGGACCTAAACTTCTTCGGTAGGTATTTAATGATATGATTTTTTGTTTTCACTCAGATTTAATCCATAAGCAGAAACAAATCTGTTTATGAATTTTTGAATAAGAATTGATTTTAGAGGTCATATGAAGAAGCTAAAATAAATATCATGAGACCTTAATACTTCTGCTGTTATTTTATCGGCGCGCTCAAGCTATTTGGTGTGCTCAATGACACTACTTATTTTCGAGCCTGCTTATTGGGTAAAATCTTCCAAGAATTCATATTAGAATTATTCGAAATGTTTTATGTTAAATTTTTGGGAGAGGGAGAGCTGAGCACTCACAGTAAAAATTTATACTTGTTCTCTTATTCCTTAATGGTTTCGAGCCATGGGAATTACCCATTACAGAACATACCACCAACGCGCTAATGATACCTATAGGTAGAAGTAGAAATTGAAATGATATTCTCCAGAAGCAAGTATCGTAGTTAAACCAAGGTTGCAACGTAAAGACAAATTTCTCGTAAATCAAAAAATGCCTATCGTTTTGGTTGAAACATTTGGGTAAATTAGTTGGACAAGTTAGTTGGGCAAAGCAGTTATCAAAATAAATTTTAAATTTAATGTTAATATGTTAACAGATAATATTAAATGTAAAAATTAAGGTTTGCTGTTAAATAATAGCAAGCAGCCTTTTTCAAATCAACGTTAACGTTGCGTTTTTACGGTTTCAACAGTAACTCTTTCATTTCGTTTCGATAACATGGTATCGAAACGAAACGATTTCATTTCGTTCAGTTAATTTTTCGTGTTAGCGAAACGAACTGATATTGTTGTGTTTGTTGAGCATCTCTGAAGGGGCTCCAATTCTAATCAAAGCAGTATTCAAAAAGGTAAAAATATATTTACATTTTTGAAAAAAACTAATATTTTTTTTTTTTTTGTTTTTGAAAATTAATTTTTATCGATTCCTTATCATCAAGGGGGTTTTGTGCATACCGAAACAAATGGTAGATCTGTTGATTTTTCCAGCTTTATCTTTTAAGGAAATAATAATTTAAAAACGATGAAAAGAGTTACTCCATATAAAGTAGTAGCGAGGCTACACACACACTTGAATAAATTTAAATTTAATTTTATTGATATTAACTGGTTGTATGGTAGATTATAGAGAGCAATAAAGCAATAAAGTGTTTAGTGCTGAACTTTATTGCTATCTGGTTACATAAATACGATGTTAATAGACTTGAAGCATTCTTTTTGGCCATTTTTTTATTCATTATTTAAATACGAAAGTTAACAACGTGCTAAGGTCGTAAGCAGTTAAAGATAATTCACAAGTTCAGGTTAATTAATTTCTGCTTTAATTTTTTTTTAATATATAATAGCCTTGAATGGCTGATGGATCAGTCGACAGCCTAAAACACAGATCATACAGACCTCAAGTTTGGAGGGTGTGTTCTATGTATGACAATATAAGTATAAGAAATAATTTTCAGTTCAGTGGATCAGGGACAGAAACCTAAATTTATTTTTAAATTATTCGACCTTTAAGAAATTTGGTTCATAGGAAGCTCTTTGCCTAAATTCACTTGGGGAACATTTTTTCTTCCGAAAAGTGAACTGGGGATCAATCTATTCTGGCAAATCGTATTTATGATTTGAGTTTCTTAATATTTGGAACATAGATAGCACTTTTTCACTACACTGGTCACTATGTGGAAACTATTCATTCGGAGAAGTGGCACAGTGATCGAGCTGTTTGAAAAAATCGGGGTTACAGAAAATCTTGCCAGTACCATAAATTAAAATTTAAAGGTATTTTACTAAATAAAAATGGAAAAATCTAATATTTTTATTTATTTTCTTTTCAATTCATTTTATTTTGAAATTATTTTTTTTTTACGGTTCTGCATGTTTTTCAATACAATGAAGATGGTTTTTTTCTGGTAGCATGAAAAAAATGAAACACGCTTAATGCCAGTTAGCTAAGATGTCGATTGCGAAGAGAGAGAGAGAATGAAACTACCTTTTAATTATTGTGTCATGAAATTCGGCATATCGCAATTGAGAAGAAAAATGTCTAAATGAAATGACAAAAGTTGTATTTTTCCATTGAAATCAATCATAATTTCTATTGGTTTAACTGACATGTATTTTGATAATTAATTTACATGGTTTACTGACCCTCATAATTAATATGTTTTTATGCTCATCAATTTCTAACTATTATATATGTATTATTGTGTATAATCTTTTATTATGCCGCACAGCTACACAGCCATATGTACACTTGTTAGAATTACTTATTTCAATTTAATTGCAAACATATGTATGTACCTTTGTCATACATGCACGTGTGTGTGTGTGACGTTTGTATTGGAATTTACAAATGTATGTATACGTACATATTTACATACACGTAAGTGTATGTTATACAATTAAGAGTCGATGAAGATGAATAGCGTGAGTATTGTCCTTCCGGGAATCCGTTGAACACGCCCACACGCGGAGAAAGTACAATAGTTATACATACATACACACATACATACATACATACATGCCTCTGCCTGTATATACATTTGTATCTGCCTACAATCTCACCACCGCCACGCCGTGCACGGCAGTTGACTTTAGTAGCATTTTTAGCATTTGCGACAGGATACGCAATAGACAAGCGTGTCAGCTATTTATTTACTAGCAAACAGCAGTTATGAAAAACATACATACAAACATACATATGTACATATGTTTGTTTGTGTGTATATATGTGAATGCATGAACTAATATACAGATGTCATTGAGTCAAATTGCGGGAATTTTCCTTGAATCATTTCCCTTTTGTGCTGGAGAACTTTTCCGCTGATCGGCAATTTGGCATAGAAGCCTTGACGCTGATAAAATTGCACTGAAGTGTGTGATTTTCTTAGAAGTGTATATTTGTTTTCAATACCTGATCATAGTAGGTGAATTCTTTCTCATTGCTCTTGTGTGTATTTGAACTCATGCACGAGCCGGTGAAAATGCCTACGAAGTCCGGTTATCACTTTATGTGCCAGCACAACGACCGCTCGTTAGTGGTTAATTTGAGGCTTGTTTAGTGGGTTTTAGTAGCATTTGATGTGAGTAGAGTTTAATCGAAATAAATTTGGCCTTTATGAGAAATTAATTTCTTATATTTTTACAAACGAAGTTTGTTAATCAGATAATCATGTATGCATGTAATTGCACATTTTTGAAGCTATTGAATTTTGATAAATTCTTTGGGCCACAGTTAAAGGTATTATCTGCATATTCATTTCAAAAACTTAATTTTGTAAAATGATATTTTCTGAGATATTTTATTGAAAATTATTAGAAGGAAGCTCACACCCTCAAATCTTTTGAAAATTTTAAAATAGTTGAAATAACGAGAACTTGATAAGCTCTACACCACGAATTAGTTATCTAACCATGTACAATACGTACCAGCATACATGTATTTTTAAGGTCAGGCTCATCTTCTTTAAATCATCGAAATGATATTGAATGAGCCTGAAGTTTCTGAGGATGGGGTCATTCAAACTGAGCATGAAAAGTGAAAATGAAATGGATCTGAAAAGAATATTCGCACGGTAAGCATTCTTAACTTTAAGTGCATATCAAAGGAATTCAGCCACAATCCGAATGGATTATTGATAGATGGTAAATGGATCCATCACACCATACCAGAACTTAAAAGAAAATAACAACAACTGAGAAAATTGGACTACGAAGTTTTACCACTGTAATGCGACCGCTATAGAATTTTTTGTACCACCTTTAACACGTATATCTAATAAATCAAGATATCGATGACAGTCTGAAGTTGCCTTCATCTTCTATCTTCAGGCTAATTGTTGTTGTATGAGTGTCGGAAGAGATTCTGGTTTGAGAAATTTAGAGAATAGATGGTGGGTTTTCCGTTCGTAGTACTACCTACCAATAGGCCTTTGCGTTCACCCGGGACTCCTCGGTGATGCTTATATTCACTGCTTTAAATGCGATTTGGAGCAAGTTTTTTTTTAC
The DNA here is from genome assembly GCA_037013455.1 of Ceratitis rosa. Taxonomy (NCBI): domain Eukaryota; kingdom Metazoa; phylum Arthropoda; class Insecta; order Diptera; family Tephritidae; genus Ceratitis; species Ceratitis rosa. The sequence goes on from JAWMAG010000013.1 coordinate 7,190,467, forward strand.
AGCACTCTGACGATTTAGTCTTCTAACCATCTGCGACTCCTGGAGCATAGAGTTTGCTGCAACGTCCGATATCAGCTTCTGCTTCGTATAATGTCTGATATGGAAATTTAGATTTTGGTGGCAAGTGAATGAAGTGTGGCTTAGCAGCGCCCTTCCTACAGTTTTAGCATCAGCTTCAACTCCAGTGTTGACTTCCTTAGGTTATACGTCTACTTTTAAGTTTTCTTCCCATTGAGTTCATTATTGTAGACCGAAACCGTGAATGTAACCATATGAAAGCCAAATGTTATGCTTCTTTCTGTTCTTTCAAGAGCTGGGAGAGATTCATCGTTTGTAGCGAGTACTGCTTTACACCTTGTTTTGTTACTTTTCTTCAACTTTAACTATCTTCCAGCTAGTTGTGTACGATGCTGGATAGAATAGCCTGATCATTTTCTGGTCTTAAGTCTTCAAAGCAACTTAAGGTTATCTTGTAAAGCATTACAGTCGTCTCATAATCACAGGCTACAGTTTTGTTGTTTCCCTAACTTTCGTGACTTGCAGTATGGCGGTCGTCCAGGGTTATTTAGAAAAAGTTCGATGTTAACTCACGTGAATCCTGCTTTAACTCTTTTTTATAGAGACTTGAGTATCTGTTCATCATCCTGAGTTGTCACTATTCCCCATTAAGATGATTTCTTTTGGCACAACAGTAAATATTGGTTCCTGTTGTATGCTTACTCTCTTGGGCAAGTTCACCAGAACCTCTGCTGATGTATCTAGTTTTTTAGTTAGCTAGTCCAATGGGCGCAGACTAAAATTTGATATTTCATGCTGACTCCCGCTAATCCGACTTTAACTCATTTTTATAGAGACTTCATCATCCTTATTGTCACTATTCCCCATGAGGATGATTTGTTTTGGCACTACAGGACCTCTACTAATACATATATCTAGTTCCCTGCTATTCTGTATCCTAATCTGCTGGGTGGGAATTAAAATTTGACATCTGCATTTTGACCGGATTTTGCTTCTTCTCGGATTTCCTTGACATCGCTGCTGCTTACTCTGCTTGTCAGTTGAACGCTCGCGGCTGTAAGACTTTCGCTCTTGCACGTCGACGGCTGCCGATCGTCCGTTCTGGAGAATACCTCGGAAGCAGAGCGAGGTTCCACTATTACCGCACTATAGCATCGCTCATAACCAAAGCCAGCAGTCTGGATTCCTGTGCCAACTACATCAAAACCAGGATCATCCAGGGAAGGATATTCTTTTTGCCACTATCAATGTTGGCATAGTTGGGCCACTTGAAAGTCTATAATTTAAATTTAATAAAATTTCAACTTTATAATTCCCTGCCATCTCTATACACACAAACTCACGCATATATGGTATACCTCCGATTGCCTTAAGGATATTTGATCACTCATAAAATTCACACTTTCTTCTACCAACTGCTCTGTCATTTAAACTCTCTGCACCTTGCCACATACACGTACATGGGAACCCATTTCTAAAAGTTTTCCTCCTGGCTATCGCTGACGTTAGATAACTGACGCATTTAACATTTGTTTGATCGCTTCAATCAACACTTTCGGTATTAATAAAATACCTACATTAATATATATATACATACATGTATACTACATATGTATTTCTATAAAGCTGATTATTGTTATTGTTGCTTTGTTGCTATTCATTGCTTTTTGTTGTAATTCATATAATGGCTATTGCTGCTGGTAATCCAATTCACTTGACACTCACTTGACACTGTTGTTTTTGCTGCATACCTGCGTGTATATGTGTGTGTGCGTGTGGGTGTACTAGCTGTTTATTCAGTAATATATATATAATATATATATTTATATATATATATATATATGCGTGAGTGTGTGTTTGTGCGTTAATTTGTTTGTAATATGAGTCAAGTGCCGTCATCAAAGAGTCGAATGTTCTGACGAGTTAAGGTGCGGGTGCGGGCGTGACCACACGAAAAGTATATAAGTGTGTGTGTGTGTGTGTGTAAATGTCCACCTACATTCTATTTAGATTTGATAAAGGTATTTATTGTGTAAGCGATGAACTTATGCATTTCTAGGAAGTCAAGAATGATATTATTTATATTTCTTATTTTACATCTACACGTATACATACTTTGTTTTATAGTCCCATTCGCCTAATAATAGTAGTTATAGCATTAAATGAGCTGTGTATGTGAAGTAAAATGCATCTTTATTAATATAGAGAACGCAAATTTAGGGTTTTTACTATAGGTATACGTGTACAATATTTCAAATTTATTACTTAATATAATTTAATTTTTTGTAAACACCAAATCGCAAAGTGGCTGCTGTATGGCCTCAATAGCTGAACGTATTCCATCTTTGAGGTCTTGAACCGACGTTGGCCTGTTGGCCGACGGTTTCGTTGTCCAAATTAATACCAGCCAATTTCGGCCATAAAAATCATTAATCATCTCTTTATAGCGCAATCCATTTAAAAAGTAAGGTCCAATGACCCCGCCGGACCTTAAACCCAAACAGTTACACATTGAGGATCGAGAGACTTTTTAACAATTAATTTTGGGTTCTTCGAGCCCAGATGGGACAGTTTTTGATATTATTGATGTAGCCTTGAAATGAACATCATCAGTCAAAATGATCTTTCGATGAAATTTCGGATCATTTTCATGAATTTCAAATCAGTAAGCCTTAAAAGTCAAGACTTTATGCAAAATACGGCGTAAATACGTTCGTGAAATGACCAATTCCATGGAACAGCGAGGAATGGACAAGTCTGGGTTTCTTCAACACTTTGGGATGCAGCAGCAATATTCTCAGTTGTTCTTGAGCGATGTGGAAGTGTTTTATTCTTCACCTCATTAACTAAAAGGGTGATGACTGTGCTTAAAATTTGAAAATTATTGTGAGCATTTATTCAAAAGAATTTTTGATGATGAAATTTTATTAAGAAATAATGTGCTGCAGGGTGGAATCATCGATAAAAGAGCTCCTATATATCGGAACCTGGCTCTGTCATATAGAATATGAGCGTTGATTTCTTGCACCTCATCATTCTTACAGATTCGACAGCATCTCCTCAAGGGAACTGCCAGCCACACCGCGTTTCGTCCTATCAAGCAATGACCTGTCAAGACCATGACAAGCTTACAGATGTTCTATATTTTGAGATAGCATATTTCGCGTGAACTTTTCTGGTCCCATTTCGGGAATGTTTGTCTTGAAATTTTGTAATTGGCAATGTGGTTTCATCTTAATTCTGCCTGCTCATAAGTAAAGCCTCTGTGTAGTAGTTTGAATGTAGCTAAAGGGTTTCATTGTAGCACAGAATGTGCTTGGTCATGCCTAGCCTAGTTGGTGCATTTAATTTACAATTTTTCTCTATGTCCCTGTGAGCAGGAACATAAATGAGAGATAATCGGTCGGACAGTCTAAGTTTTGAATTCGTTGTAAGCGAGTTCAGTTCGAATGTAGTTTGCTCTCTCCATAACTGTTAAAATACACTGCAATGATCGGGTGGCCTGAGCGAGAGCTCGAAAGCTGGGTCTCTTGGGAAAAACTTCCTCAAATGACATTAATCCCCCAAAAATTTACCTGAAACCGCTTATAAAAAATTAAAAAAAAACTTGAATAAACTTTTATTCGATAAAGTGAATTACTTTTCTCTCTTTTCATTGAGAGCAACAAACAAACGAAAAGAAATCAAAAAAAAAAAAAAGAAATTATTTGCGAAAAGTAAACACCTTATCCTCCATCGCGAGCATTCAGCTATCATCAATTTTTAGTTAATACTGCTTTTCGTCTCACATTCAATTTCAATGTACTCTAATTAACATTAAAATGCCATTACATTCTAACTGTAATGTCAGTGGAAGAACTTTGACAATTTTGCTTTTAATGTGAGTTTGAGTAAAACAGATTTGTATGTACGAGTATGTATATGATGCAAAATTTTTCAAAATTCCGATGCAAATACATACGTACGTAGAAATGTATTTGTATGAATTTTTTGTACACAATAAATTTTAGTAGCTGAAATGCTAAAAATGTTTGGTCTTGAAAAATGTATGAATGTATGTTGAAGGTTTTTTTAAACATAACAATTGAAGGTTAGCGTTCTACTTACTTTGTGTAAAAATTAAGATTCAGTGTTTTTAGAGAAAAGAAAATTAATTTAAATCAAATTAAAAATAACTTTTGTTAATTTTTTTTTTTTTTTTTAATATTTTTCTAGAACTGGCGAGTCATTAATGAAAACGTAAACTTTTTTTTTTACAAATAAAAGGAATGAAAGATAAAACCTCAAGTAAAGGCAATTTAATTCAATATAAATGTTTTTATTTACAAGGCCTATGATGAAGTTGAATTCTATTGTTTATTTCGCAGACTTCGAACATTAGAAAATTGATGAGAGACATCCATTTTTTATAAATTGAAAATTAAAAATATCTTTTTTTTCAAAAACTATATAAATATAATTGCTAGTATTGAAATCTCGTAACAAAAAGTACAAAATCTTGAAGCATAAAATCTCTGACTACAGATCCAACATATTACAGACATGACATAATATAAAGAAAAATCTCTTAGAATTCTTGAAATTGTTTTTATACTATATGGCGGTATTTATACCTTCTGCTTTGAAAAATTAGGCACACAGAATATAACAGAGGTACTCAACTAAGCGCCCTGTTATCGAAACAAAATGAAACTGTTCATATTGAAAACGTGCAAACTCGTCGTTAACGTTAATTTTAATATACATACCTGCTTGCTCTGATATTAACAGTTGAAGTGTGCTGTTTAACGTTTAACATTATCTGTTAACAGCTTAACATTATCTGTTAACGGCTTAACATTATCTGTTAACGATTTAACATTAACCGCTGCTTTTCGTTACGTATAAAAATGAAATAAAATTTATTTTGATAACTGCTTTAACGTTAATATTTCCGAATGTTTCAACCAAAACGATGTTTAATGTTAAATTTATCGTTACGACGCAGCCTTGAGATATGTAGTGCAGATGTTCTAAAAATTTATAAAAGAGTAGTTTGTCATATGAAATATGTTTTTTTAGCGGTAAAACATTTTTTTTTACTAAATATACATACATATTTCTTTAACGAGAAACAGATAAATTACTTTTGACTGATGCATTTTTTTAAAAAATTTTCAATATATTTAAAATTAACTAAACATGCTCTGTTTAAATTCTCCTGCTAGCAAATTTGATTCAATAAAGTTGTCTTTTTTGACATTTTCGTCATGCTCCTTTCTTCAGATAGCGAACAAAAGTACTAAATTAATTAATTAAAAAGTTTTGCTGTTGAAAATATGTTTTTATATAATTAAAATTATTCTTTTAAATTCAAAATCTGTTAAGCTAAGGACTTGCTTTAATTCAAACCACTCGTGCTTCGATTTTTGAGATACTAATATATAATTTATTTTAAACATTTACAAAGTTTGCTTAATAATTAATTTTATTTAATTGCTTATTTATTTTAAATTGATGTATTGAAAAATTAATTTATTGAAACTTATTTTCGATTTTCAATAAAAAATGCAATCTTTTATGATGTTTAGAAAAATACGTATTTGTTTTCCTTTACAAAAGTTATTTAAAATGTTAAAAAAGAGGTTTTTTTTTAACAAAAACTGCTTTTTGAGGGATTTTTCTATTCAGTTTTTATTTAAAGTAATTTTTTCAAAGGCTTACAAAAAAAAAAACAGTATTTATCAATTAATCCAAACCTAATATTCAGCTTCATCCAAATGCCGATTTTAGTTTAAGCTTACCGAAATGAAAACATTTTACCTTCAATAACTTCGCTTTTAAGTTCATTTTATATAATACGGCTGCTAACATTTAGTCAAAGGCAGTCGCTTATAAAAATCAACGAGTTAGACATACCTAAATATGTACGTATACATATATGTATATCAATTTATATTATACGCACATATCAAAATATACCAATGTAAAATACATACACTACATACCTATGAACTTTTTATAATCTAAAATTATACATTTGTATATACACATACATATGTTACACATACCTACACGTACAAAAATGTTCAGCGCCCCATAAGTAATTGGCTCAATTTGTTTCGAAGCACACAGACAAGCAGCCGCTGTAACAAAAGAAATGATAAAATTAAAATTTAAACAAAGTATAAAAAAAAAAACAAAAAGAAAAAAATAAAAAATAAAATGAAATAAAAATTAATGAAAAAATCAGTAAAATGTGAACCTTAATTGGTCTGATTAAATTCGTATTAAAATAAAATACTTTGTATGCCTTCGTATGTGTGTGTGTACACATGTTCAATAGACATAATTGCACATTCATTTAGTTCTGTGTCATTGTAGGACTTTCGTGTGCGTCATAATGAATGATTGCAATTTAATTTATTTACTTTCGTTATTTTTTATTTTTCCTACCTTTAAATTAATTTTATAATTGAAATATAAATGTCTTTGGAGCTGCAATATCGAATACGTCGACTGGAATTAATATGGCTTAGAAATTCCAATATTTCTCCGAATTATGGCAAATGAAATGAAATAAAACAAAGTAGAGACTCAGACGGACTCAGTCTGTAAATGATTATTAAAATATTAAATATTTTAAACAATTTTTGTTGACAGCTGGTATTTTCACCTTTTGTGCGTTTAAACGAGAAAAGTTCCTATGATTTTTTTTTTATTCCATGCCGACCACATTACCCTATTTACGTTGCACTCATTGTTACTTGTCGATCATGTGTCAGCATCTGCGATAAAAGACCATCTTATAGCGAGCTTGCGGAGCTGATTTAGAGCTGTCAAGGTGCTTCTTTGCAGAAAATGGTCCGACATTTGAAATTTTAGTGCGCTCTGCCAAATCCTTAAAAAAGGGAACTCCACGGTGTGCGCTAATTAACGTGGGCCTAGCCAGCTTAATAGACTAATAATAGCCTTCGACAGTACAAAAAGGACGCCGATATGTCTGAGTTGGGTATCCACCCAAAAGTTATATGACTAAGTAATTGGACATAAGTTGCCACACCAAAAGTTCCGTCAGGATCGGGAAGCACCTCTCCGTGTCGTTCGATACCAACAATGTGATTCCTTATCGCGTGACTTCTTCTGGAGAAAGTAATATTAGCTGCGGAGCTGAATAAAGAGGCTACAATCTTCTATCTAGCTTAGTTCTTCTCTATTTAGTCCTTCAGCATTCTCGTTAAGCTATATGGTGTAGAAGCGTGGAGTCTGCCAGGATAAAGTTTTGGGAATGAACGTTTTGACAAGAGCGAAATTATTAAAATTATTCAATGCAGTACCCACTGGTGGGGAAGGGAAAAAAGGAGACATCCACTCTGTTGGATAAACATATGGCGAGCAAACTGATTTCTCTTGGTATTCCGAACTGGTACGAATGGCGCGTTTTTTGTGCTCTACGTTCGAACTACTTAGTGACCTTAAGACGTCCTTTAGGGTCAGAGTTTTTAAGACGCTGAAAGATGGGCCTGGGGTCGCGGAATGCCTTCTTCACATTTAGATCCATTACCAAATGCGCTATTTTCCGCCTATTATTATTTTCTCGCGTTGCGCTTTCAGAGAGTTTCCGAGAGACTTAGCCTCAGTTCTGTTATAACTTTCTTTCTTATACCACATCATTTCCAGTTAGGGTATTGAACCCAATTTTCTCAGATGTCGGGAATTATTATATAAGTAACTGTGTTAAGGTAGTTCTCAGCGTCGTACCATCTGTACCCGTTGCACAGACTTAATACGGTACTTCTTCGGTGGCACTCACCGTGATATTGCTCCAGAAGTTAGTACGGGTCTGGGGTCGAAACATTCATTATGACATAAAGACTATTCTCTAGGAATTATAAATTATTTTCCGGCTCTTCTTTCAACTAGAGATATATGGTAGAAAGACAATTGGGACACGCCGCCGCCCAGCTGATCTCTCTTTTGAGCAAAGACTCGCAATTAGCTAAGTATTTGTAAATAATTTCGTATAGGTGGCAACCTCAACACCCATTTGGAGACTTTTGAAGATATTTTTCTTAGAACTTCTTTTAGCTCTTCCAAAAAATTTACTGTTGTAATATAAAAATAATAATTTAAAAATCTAATATGTTCCAGCTATAGGTATGAATTTGTTTTCAATTCGAAATTTTTAATTTATTTTAGCGTAAGATTTGTCGCTCTTCCCACACATTCTCTGTCGAATTCTGAAAATTTATTTATTTTTATATTTTTACGCCTTGCTTTGTTTTTTCCCCCTTCGTTTTACATAATCCTTCGGCTCATCCAGTGTATTGTAATTGCACATTTTTCAGAGCACATTTGACACCTTAAATGGCTGAAAGTGAACCCATGTCAATTAGCGCCCTCCGGCGTACAATAAATGTGAGCGAGAGCGCGTATAACGGTTTAAATTTATAACACTCCCTTCTTTATTGTTGGTTTAAAACACCCCTTTCGTTGGAAATGGGCGGCGTGGCTTGTGTGTGTGGTAAGGACGAACTGTAAGGATAATGTAGCGAAATTCAAACAGCAGAAGGCAATAAATATAAAAAGGAAACAAAAAAAAAAAAAACAACAACATGAGGAAGAAGAGCAAAAATTAAAATTTGGAAAAATGTAAAAATAAATATGAAGCAACAGTGAAAAATGAAAAATAAGCTAAAGTGAAAAGTGAGTGCGCCGGGTAAAACCAAAAGCAAACAGAGTGTGACAACAATTTTCAATATACCTACATATGTACATATGCTACGTTATGTGTACATATCTGAATATAGGTACATACGTGTATGCGTTCAAACCCTTTTTTTATAATTTTATTTTTATTTTTTTTGTTTTTTTTGTTTTTATTTTCGTTACCATAGTGTCCTTTTGCCAACGAACAATAGGCGTGTCGAAGGCGTTGAGTGATGAATAGCACATGTTCCATCGGTCCACTGAGCACATACACACCCATACATTGCTATACACCTATGTAGATGTGTGTTTGGTATTAAAATTGTGTATGTTTCCATGAAAGTTTATGCTTCATATTTATGTATGTCTGTATATGTATGTACTGATAATTGCTTTGAACAAATGTTACGCAATTTCTGCCTGTCATCGCTTTGAATTCTCTACGCATGCACACATTCATTTGGTCATATGTACGGGTATGTATGTATGTGTGTGCCTCGGTTGATTTTCACAATAACTCTAATGAATTCCACGAATTCTCGTTAAAACATAATCACACATTCCGCAACACATTGATTCGGCTTTATTCGTGGTATTTAATTTTATGTCATGCCATATAATATTTTATAATTTTTACATACACGTATATGGTACATATGTACGTCAAATATTAAATTAGAATATCATTCTTCAATTTAATTAGTCACTTAGTTAGTCACTCTTTAATGCCCTTTTGCCATGATAAACCGTAATTTGGTGCTTTATTCAGTTTGTTAGTTTCTTATAGGTATGTATGCAGATATGTAAAATTGCAAAAAAAAAAAAAAAATACCAGAGTAATAAAGAAACCTAAAAATCGTTTATGAGTTCCTGGTTGAGCCCAGGAAGCATCTAAGGGATTACGCCTTGCCTCGCAAGTTCGTCTGCATCGCAGTTCTACTCTATGATTCTACAAGAAGGAGCTATTATGAGGCGCTATACAATCACGCACTAATAATAAAAAAACTCAATTTATGCATTTTAGCAGAGATTTGGGTCTGGATCAGATCTCAATGATCTGATAACTTCAATAAGAGATCCAGTTAAGCGAGGGTTATGCGAGACAAAACCTCCTCCCAGTTCAACACCAAGTTTTCAAACATTTGTGTACATTTCAATGCTCATGACTGGGGTTGTCTTATATGTATGTTTGCCGCGATTCAGTCTCATAAAGATTTGAGCGGGTATTCAAAGTAGAATCGAAGCGATATGAACTGCTTGGCAGAAAAGTATATTTCTTAAGGTTTGCTGAGTGTCTCTAAAGCATAGAGTTAAAAGCGAAACCGATTGATGTGCTGCCAATCTTATATTCAGGATGTCAAGGATTATGTTTGGAGTTTTATTTGGAATTGTTCTGAGTGCATCGCTAATGCTAATCAACGCTGTCTTTTGCAGTTTACCAAGGGAGATCTGTGTATGGTTTCATCACGAGACTGTGAAAGGCCTTCTTATATTTCTGTTATGTAAATGCCCTCAAAAAAAAAAAAAAAAAACTTACCATCTTTGAAAAATATCTCCTCGTATATGTTTGAGTGACCTGTATAGAATAGATCTTAACCTAACCGTCTCTGTAATGTCCCTGCAAAAGTCCATTCAAACAGATCTCCTCCTTACCTCTCTTAAAGTCTTCATCATCCAACCCTCAAGAAAAAACATTATAATTTAAATTAAAAATGATATATTTAATAAAAAAAAATCTATTACCTTTTATTTAATAGAAGTTCTTAATCTTAAAATTATTCTCATAACTCTTTAGATAGAAAACACTAAAAATATAAAACCACTAACCGGTTTTCTCAAAATTTTTTTTTTTTTTATCAATTTAACCTCTCTAAGTAGAAATACGTGTACTACTAGCACGAACAATGCGTATAGCATACACATTTTTAACTAAAAGTGGACATATAACTGACATTTATAAAAATAATGGAGACAAGGCACTGAAAGCGTAAAGCATGTTAGAAATGTCAGAAAAAAGTGAAAAACTAAAAAATATATTTAACGCGAAAGAACACCAAAAATAAATATGAGATTGTGAATAAGCAAAGAAACAAAAAAAAAAAAATAATAAAAACCAAAAATTTAATGTTCCTAGGCGGTGGAAATACCTATTTGCTGTTGTTGACGTCAGCAGTCAGAGGTCACACGTGTGCCAAACGTGCTCTGCGGCAGATTTTAGCAAAGAGATTTTTCGATGCTACAAATGAACTTATGCACTAATGTGCACATATGTATAAACAAATAAATATTATCTGAAAGCTTTTAGTTAGCTGAACAGAATTAAAAACAGCAACTTTTATTTTGTATTCTTTTTTGGTATGAATTAGCGTGCGATAAGCTCAGATTGTAAAAAATAGCACACATATTTTCTTTTTTTTTTTGCACATTTGTAATAAGCAATATTTTTAAGCGTTTTTAAGCGGCGTATCAATTTAGAATATTAAACATTAATAAAAAGAAATAAGAACCACAATTTAATCACTTTTTTTGTAGAGAAAAAAATTAAAGATTAAATTTTATAATTTTTAAAAAATGGCATAAGCTAAAATCACTCTTTTGAGATGAAATTCGTGAAACGAAAAGTAAAGTAGATAGGGCTCTCATGAATCACAAAATTGAGAGACAGTTTATACTGGTATTAAAGTTTTTCTGCTTGCGTGCGTGTTATTGAAATTTGAAATTTTTCGGTAAAGTCCTTCAAATCCTTCTCTATTGCTTATATAATTACATATGTCTTCTTCACATGCTGGTGCGAAGTCGCTTGTAGGAAGAACACTGAAAATTGGCGTGAAATTGTTCACCTTGCTCTTCACTCATGTTCCTTTAGTTTTATAAAGTATTTGAAATGGGAATGTTGAAGAAATTTTCTTTTTAACTCATTACACAATGTAAAGTTTGAATATTATTTTAAAACATGTACGAGTATACATTATAATAATCTTTTGATTATTTGCTTGTAGTTGGGGTGTTGCTATTGCCTAAAAATTTATTTTTAAAAGAAATTCACAATTTCATTTGATAATTTGTCATAGTCCAATAAAAAAAGCTCTATTTAATTTTATTTTTAATTTATTTCATATTTTACTATTTTATTTATTTTTTAATTTTTTATGTTTTAATTATAATATTTCATTTTTTATTTTTAAGTTTATTGAACTTAATTTACTTTTAATTTTTTAAATTCATTAAACTTAATTTAACTTGATTTACAATTTTGTATTTTATTTTGCTTAATTTTATTATATTTTTTATTTTATTTTATGTTTTATTATTTTATTTTACTTTTATTTGTTTTATTCAATTAAATTTGCTTTTTTGGTCATTGTTATGTTGAATTGTTTTTGGGTTTTAGTTTTATGGAACTGTCTCCACTGACCATATATTTTTTGGAAATAGAGAAAAAATTACAACAACAGTTTTGGACGGTAGAAGTTATAGCTGCTTTTTCGGAAACCACCACGTTTCAAAATGAGACTGCTTTTTCTAGACTTTTTTCGAATTAGATTCGAACTTGGTATAGCCACAGTACGAGCCAATGGTTATCCCATTAAGCTACATGTGTGCCACCTGATCGTGGTTATGTAGGTAAAAGGAAAAGTGAAAAACAACGATAAGTGAAAACAACAATATTTTTTTTAAACTAATTTAGTTAATTTTATTTTATATTAATTTATTTAATTTTATTTTATTTTGCTTTTTTTTATATTATCTTATTTTATTCTATTTTTTAGCATTATTTTAGTTTTTTTATTTTATATAATTACATTTATTTTATTTTATTTTATTTTTTTTTTCATTTTATTTTATTTTAGTAATTTTATTTTTAATTTTATTTAATACAATTAAATTTAATTTAATTTTTATTTTATTTTATTTTATTTTAAATATATAATTTATTACTAAGTTTAATTTAATTTAATTTTATTTTAGTTCATTTTACATTGTTTTATATTACCTTATTTTATTTTATTTTATTTATTTAAATTTATATAATTTTATTTAATTAATATTAATTTAATTTAATTCTGTTTTATTCTATATTATTTCATATAATTCAATTTAATTTTATTTAATTTAATATTTTTTATTTTATTGTTATTTTTGATTTTAGTTTATTTTATTTTGTTTACTTTAATTTAACTTTATTTATTTTTATAATTATTTGATATTACTTTATTTTATTTTATTTCATTTTAATTTATTTTATATTATCTTATTTTATTTTATTTAATTTTTTTTTTTATTTTATTTTATTTTATTTCATTTTATTTTTTTTAATTTGTTTTATTTTATTTTATTTTATTTCATTTTTATTTATTTTATTTTATTTTAATTATTTTATTTTATTTTATTTTATTTTATTTTATTTTATTTTATTTTATTTTATTTTATTTTATTTTATTTTATTTTATTTTATTTTATTTTATTTTATTTTATTTTATTTTATTTTATTTTATTTTATTTTATTTTATTTTATTTTATTTTATTTTATTTTATTTTATTTTATTTTTATTTTATTTTATTTTATTTTATTTTATTTTATTTTATTTTATTTTATTTTATTTTATTTCATTTTATTTTATTTTATTTTATTTTATTTTATTTTATTTTACTTTATTTTATTTTAATTTATTTTATTTAATTTTATTTTATATTATTTTATTTATTTACTTTATATTATTTTCTTGTATTCTATTTAATTTTTTTTTACCTTATTTTATTTTATTTTATTTTATTTATCATTTTATTTTATTTTATTTTATATAATTTAATTTAAATTTATTTTATTTTATTTCGTTTATTTTATTACTTTTGTAATGATTTTCCTAATATATATTAAGAAGACTTTATTGAAAACCATGTACTATTAAAAGTGCAGGATTGTTAATTGATTATATTGGCCGAAATGTGGCCATAATTTTCAGTTAGAATTTTACTTTCATTCCGACAAAATTTGAGCTATTGTTATTAATGAATAACACTATGGATTTACAAACACATATAAAGCAATCAAAATTGAATTTAATTTCATAATTAAAACCTACCATAATTTCTTTTAGTGTTTTATACAATAATAAATATACCCATGAAAAGAAGATTTTTTTGGCGAATAAGTGGAAAACAATTTATATACACGTATACCTTCACTCGTTGAAATTTTGCAATTAAATTATTATTTTGTTTCATAATTTATACCATGAAACATTTTGGAAAATTTCATTCATAAAAATCCTCGTTCTTTATGCGCCCAACGACGTGCTTCAGCTACTGAGTCACACTTGCTTCAAATATATGTATATGTAACTATACAGATGCACACGTAAAACTCATTGACTGGCTGTCTTATATGCCTAGTTGTATTCCTCCCAAAGGCAGTTTTTTCCTAGAATTGGCTTATTAATTGAATCAACTTGTATACACACACAGAGACACCTCAGACTTTCATTAGTTCTATGTAAAAATGTAAACATTATTTATTTTTGCATTTTTTTTCTTTTTTACTTCGCTCTTTGGCATCGCTTTGAGTGGCCTTCATTGAGTCGCTTCATTGACTAAGCTCACACTCACTCATCCATCCATAGGTACGTATACGTGTATATTATATTTATATGGTGACTGCAACTCAGTGTACTAATACATTGGTAAATTTACTTACTCATGCTTATACAATACATAGGTACATACTTACATATATGTTTATTTGTAAAAAACAAAAAAACAACCACAAGTTGTCATATTTTAATCATAATATTAGTCATTGTGGCGCTCATAAAGGAAAATATGAGAAG
>JAWMAG010000013.1:7210000-7232500 GCA_037013455.1 Ceratitis rosa
GCAATATTATTGACAAAATGTTGTACTCTCACATTGATATGTGCCCTAATTAGTAGTACATGCCCAAGGAGATATCTGCTCATATTTGTGTACAGTAATTATAAATAAAAAACTGTTTGTGTTCACGCCAAAAACTTTGTGGTTTAAATTAGTCGAAAGTTCGTATTCAAAGGTTTATATTTGTATTTTGAACTGTTTGTTTTTTGTTTTTTGAATTCTATTTTTAAGTTTTGATGGTTATTTTTAGCTATCATTCATCCAACTTTTCTACACTTAAAATTTTTATTACAACTACATTTTGCATGAATGTGATGAGAATGTACTTTGTTGACATGATTTTTAATTTCCTCGTTATTATTTATTTTTGGATTTGTGAGTGAGTTAATTTTTTTCTAACTAATTTATGAATGTATCGAAGTTGGTTTTTTTATATGTATATGTATAGTAAATTATATGATTTTGATTTTTAATTGCATGATATTAATGTAGTGTGGCATATTTGAATTAGGTTTCCTCCGGCGACTCTGCCACTCTACTCTACTATATCTAGTACTATTCTAGTAAGAGCTGAAGAGTGGTCTGAATAATAGATTTTTGGAAATCTAACATTTTCAGTCCAAATCCATAGAGCTATGATTATCAGCTCGATTGTCATTGGATATTCCCTGGGGGATACACTCTTTCGCTACCTCCAACAGTAGTGGTCCGTTGGTTCTCTCTTCCTTTGATTGAGTTCTAATGAACAGTTTTATACTGTTACCATTAGGGTTATCATCGATAACTGACTGAAATAATAAAAGTTGTGAGAATAACGATGCCTATTATTAAATATCACATTTTAATAAATTGGTAGATTATTTTTTTTAAATAAAAAAATAGTAAAAATTAAAAATATTTAGTTGAAATAGCTATCATATTATTTATTTAATTTTTCTCTTTTTCGAACTTTTTATCACAATTTGTGTTGCCTACTTTTAGGCATTCTATATTACTTAAATTATTAATAAATTAATATTTTAAAAATAACATTGCTACAATGGATTGAAGAGAATATTTTTTCAGAAATATTCAGCTATTTTTTACTTATTTTTGATTATGCATTTTGATTGAATTGATTAAATAGATTTTGGTCTTATTTGCATACTTATGTGGGTAATAAATATATAAGTGCATAGTTACGTTGGTTATTTTATTTTTAATGACTGCGTGAGGGTCAAATTTCAAAGTTAATATTTCTATCTAAGGTTAATTTTGTTTGTATATAAACATATATACATATACGCATTAGCTGGCTTATATCACGGCGCATAAATAAGTAAAGGATTTGATGACGTTTTTTGGTATATTTAATAGAATAAAGTCATTTACTCATTTTTACTACCTATTTAGCCTTTTTAGAAATCAAAAGCAAAAAACATATATGTACATAGTTTATTTAATTTTTCTACAATTCTAAAAATAAAATGAGGAATATTTTATACAATTTAAGTAACACTTCTACCAAGAATAAGCTTCTCTTTTTTAAATTTACATATTTCTAGGCAGATTCACTTCCATATAAGTATGTACGCGTGCGTTGTCACTTTACGCATCTACTGCGCTGTTCAGTGCCTTAAGTGGCTCATCAATAATACGAAAAATTATGATTGATGAGAGACTGTCAGCTGTAGCTGAAAATTCTAACGTTATTTACGGTTTTTCTTCTGCCTCAACAACTTTTCTCGCAGTTTTATTTGTTGCTATGATTTTATATAATTTTATATGCATAGAGATGAGAGCGTCTTTTAGTTTTTTTATTTTTATACGTATTTCCTTAGTTTATTTTTATGACAACTTTACTCAAAATATGACAAAAGAAATGTTTAATATTCTTATTTCTGTTTTTGTTTTTACTTCTCCGTCGGGATGATTAATGATTCGCATTTAGTTGTTATGCTTAGCATATTTTTAGGCGCTTCATCAGAAATATTACGAAAATAGAGCACGTCGTTTACAAGCTAAACATGCCACCGCCGCATTTTTCGGAGAATTTACTTAGGTTACATTTAAGAAGTTGATAAACTCGTTTGGGGAATTCGGACATACATAGCAAACTGTTTACGGGTGTATTTATTTTTACACGAAGCTTTTTTTATGAAATCCCTAGTTGTGTCATATTGGCTGAGTTTGTTAGTGAAAAAAGAGAAAAAAGAATTGAAGAACTGTTGACATTTGTTTTAATTTGGAGCTAGGTGCTGCAGTTATTTCTTTTAATTTTGTTACTTTTTTTTGCCTATAAAAGTGTATTACCTTCTTTAAATTAACAAAATTTAAATCAAATTAATATTTAATTTTTTGTTCTTTTTTTCTCACAATTAAAATAGCTCTAAAATATTTGTGTTTTTTCTTTTAAAAATTTATATTCTTTATCATAATGCGATAAATTTTGGAGTATTTAATTTTTTTCTATAATATACATATATTTAATTTAAGCTCTAATTTTTTATAATAAAATTAGTACTTGAATACAAAAAATATATATTTTTTATTCGATAGAAAGAAGGCGTACCATATATTTCAAAATAGAAGAGTATCACTTTTAACGCATTATTTGTTTTTTATGTTGGCTTTTATTAGATTATATTTTGCATATTTTCCGGCGCTTGAGCATAACTCACTCCAGTGCTTACAAATAATTACCGATAAATGTTAATATAAAGCACTTTAATGTGAAACTCCACATGCATTAACATTTTAAATATTTTATTCATAATTGCGCACCATCAGCATTAGCATTGTATATTTTATGGCGTTACAAATATTTATTTCCAAAAAACAAAAAAAAAAAATAAAATAGAAAATACAGGAGCGTAGCAAAATTGCATAATTTTTCTACCTTCATTGCCTTTCAGCCGCTGCAGCCGTTCTGCATAAATGCAAACCAGTTTTGTGGTAAAAAAAGTTTTACACATACAAACATATCTGCATATGTGGATGCATATTTTGTGGCAGATGCGTACTTCACATATGGTAACTTTATATAACAAAAAAAAAAGAAATACAACAACAACTAGCACAAGTGCCAACACAAGTACTTTGTATAACTTTGCAGCACATGCTTCTGAAACACTTTGCACATACATGCATACACATTTGCGTGTATTTTTGGAAAATATTTTATGCATGCAAGTAATATAAGTGTAGCAATAATCACTTTAGTAGCACACTATACCTTGGCAACATTTTGTACTTTTGGTGCTCGTGCAAATTTGTGAAATTCATGCAGAGTTGTGTAGGAGTTTTGATGCTCGCGCTGATGCTGGTGCAGGTCAGGTGGCGAAAGCTTTCACCAAATCTTGTTGTGTGCGCCTAATGTTATGCTATGGAAAAATATTATGTACAGCTGGTAAAATTTTTATGATGCTGTTTTTAGAAGTTGAAAGGTTAGCACCTGAAGACACTCAATTACTTCATATTTAAGCCAAAAAGTTTGTATTATATTTTCAATAAATTCTAATTATATTGATTAGTTGCAGAAATCGTTTCCTTAGCAGTGTTGAGACACTTTGCGGCTTTTAAGTACTGTTTCTCATGTACATTCCTATTGGCAATAAAGTCATAAGTCCGTTGCATCAAAAAATATATTTCTTGCTTGTTTTGTGTCTGCTGTTATACACAAAAGTTCTTTATTACGGCAAATTACTTTGGTTTGATTAAATTAAAAATTTCTTAAATTCATCTTTTTAACAATATTCGAATAGATTGTACTCATTAAGGGGGTCTCCTCATCAGTCAGTTTCAAAAAATCGATTTTTTTTTTTTTTTGCTTCAATCGTTAGAATTATTATTAAAGAATATTCTTGCAAATTTTGAGAGTCCAACTCAAACTCGTTTAGGATTTACAAATCTGAGTAGAGTCTCGCGTGGGGCAAGCGCGAGCTAAGCTAAAAACTTTAAAGCCTATTTCCCGAAAACCGTATTTTTTAAAATTCCGTGCACGATTAAAAATGAACCATTAAAGCTATGTATACAAGTAAGACACCGTTTTTTAGATAATTTTATTGTCCATAGATTGAACTAAAAATATTTATTAAAAAATTTTTATTTTACAATGTTATCAACTCAATTATTCTTAGAAAAAGCACTAAAAATCGAGTACTTTTTTAAAAAAATGACAAAAATGTTAAAATTTCAACTTTCAATCACCATAATAGTCTATGATCTGCAAAAAAGCCTTCTGAACAAGGAAGTATTTCCATTTTTTGTTTCAGATAAAAATTACGGGCTGAATCATGCACGGAGTTTGAGTTGTTAATCGCGAGCTGCTGCGCAAGATTTTTCATAAATCAGCCATTTTTAATTATTTTGACATACAATAAACTTTTTTTTGTTGAATAAATATATGTTCAAAAATATGCAAAAGATCATTTGTTTCTCTTGTTGTTTTCATGTTCAAAAAAAATCCTGAAAAACCTCTTTTTTTGTAAGCTACTGATGAGGAGACCCCCTTAAGGAGGCTATGAGTCCCTGATTTGATGCAATTAGTGGAATTTTTTATTCTTGTTTTTTTTTTATAGTATTATTTTCAAATTACTGTTATTTTTTATATTCACTTTTTCCTTTTTATTTTTTTTATCCAATTTTTATTTTAATTTTTATTATTGTTATTATTTTGCATTAAAACTTTTACTTTAATTTTTTTTATTACATAAATTTCTATTTTTTCCACTTTTATTTTATAAAATTCTTTATTTTTTATATTTGTTGTACTTTTATTTGTTTATTAAATACGTAGTTTTTTATGTTTTTTATTCTAATAATAATTTTCATATTTGTTTTCATATTCTTAATATTATTTATATTCGTATATTTTATATATAATATATTTTTTTATATATTAATTTTTAAATACACTGTTTTTGTTGCTTTTAATTTTTAATTAAGTTTATTTTTTTCATTTCTTTTAAACTTTCTAATTTTATTTTTTTTTCATCTTTTTTATTTTCATTTTTATTGTTTTATATATATTCTAATTATTATTGATTTAATTACATCTATTTTTTTAATTTTTCATTTATTTTTTCCACTTTTATTTCAAAATTTTGAATTTTTTGTTTTTATTTCGGTTTTCATATTTTTTTATATTGTTTTATTTTTTTGCTAATATCTTAATCTCGTACAAATTTTTTCATTTATTTTTACTTATCTAATTATTAATAATATCCTTATTTCCATATTAATTAATTATTTTACATAAATTTTTACTATAATTTTAATTTTTATTTACAACTTTTATTTTATGAATTTTATTTATTTTTGCCATTTTTTTATAATTTTTGATTTTTGTTTTGTTTATTTACTTTTTTTCGTGTTTTGATTTTTATTTTAGTTTTTGTTTAAATATTTGTAGTTTCCGTTTTATGGTTTTTACTTCAAACATTTTTACTTTTTTCTCATTTCTAGTTTTATTTTTAATTCATTTAACATTTTTATTCTGGTTTGAAATTTTATTTTATTTTTTTTCCAATTAATCTATATTGGTATTTATTTTTCTTCTTTTCTCCAAATATTTTTTTTAATTTTTATTTTATTTTTCTATATTTTGTTATACGTTTTTAATTTTCATTGTATTCATTTTTAAAAGTAATTTACGTTATAAATATTTAATAAATTAATGCCAAAGTGTTAAAATATTCATGTTTTCTATGAACTCTATAATAATTCAAAAAAGACGAAATTAGTCGAATATAGATAATTATTTTTTTAACGCGAAGAGAGCCTCAAAATATTTCGAAACGGCTCTAGACGATGCTGATTCAGGCAAAATTTAAATGTAAATTTCATACCATTCCAATTCGGATGAAAGATGAGAAAAAATATTTTATCAAACTCATTATTTTTTTTTACCCACAACTCTACACCCTACAATTCGTATTCGAGTCCGGGGAGCAAGTTTTGGTAAAGAAATATCAGAGTAGTTCAACGGAAAAAGATTTCAAGGGAAGGGTCTGAGTTTGAGTAATTCGATTGCTAGATTATTAGCTGCGATTACTAAGCACTTTCCAAAGCCAATAAACAAAAGGAAAGTGTACGTTTTCTCCTGATGACCACACTACAGCTTTTGAAAAACAATTTTTATTCCAGTTTATTTTTATTATTTTTTTCCCAATTAATAATTTAATTTGATCTTATATTTTTATTCCTTCGATTGGCATTAATGCACTTATATAGAAAAATCTCTGCAATAAACACTGCAAAGCTGAGTGATTTTTTTCTTTAATTTCACATTCTCCTTTTTAACATACCTACATACCTACGAGTACATCTACATACAAATGCTAAAAGCTGGTATATTTATCAATATTTTATATGCGTATATAGGAATACATTATGTATTTACATTTATTCAGCTTATTTTTTGGCTGGCAGTGATTTTTAATATGCCTTCTACTACATATACACAAATATTTACATATATTTCTGAAACATTATTTTCATGTACTCTTGGCACTGTTGCTTTTGATATACGAGTATTCGTACTACATGTATGTGAAAATGTGTGTATGTAATAAGTTGGGTTAAAGTTAAGGACACTTGTAACTTCTCAAAAAAAAAAAAAAAAAATATTAGAGTACATACGCATTTTATTGTAATTATATATCTAAAGTGACATTGTAAGGTTCAAGGACATTAATTTTTCCTTCAACATTTTCGTTGTTCTCACTAAGTATGTACTGATATATCTACATATAATTTGGGTGAATTTTTGTACAAATATAATTATACATACTCGTATGTCTATTGTACTCAATTTATCTTAAAAAAATATATTATTGTCATGTAATCAATTATGCTACATACTTTATATAGGTATAAATATGTTATATATTGTATATAATATAAGCATATATAGGTATAATTGGCGCTTTGTAACCGTTAAAGTGGTTATCGGTCGAGCTCCTACATCAATTTGCGGTCTGCCTCTTAATGTTTTTCCAAACAAATGGAGTGACCGACAATTTATACTATACCGCCTCCGAAAGCTGATAAATTTTTATGAGTGGCTTTTATTACATATGTGAAATACACTCGAAGGGCATGAAATTCACTGCCGAGGGATGACTGCATTTAAAACAAATAAATTTCTATACCTTTAGATGTTAGTTTAAAAAACCATTCTGTTAAAATACCTTGTCTTCTTATTTTTAAAAATACATTTACGATTTTGTTTTTGACAAAACTCTCCACTGATTACTATTTTTCATATGTCGATTAAGTTTTATTGGCAATCTATTACGAAAAATTGTATTGATATCTGCTTTCTTTGTAATATTTGGCTTGTTTCTTGAGCTTAAAATCAAGATGCTCAGCTATACCTATATTTCTTAAAGATCTGGAGTTTATGTCAAGTTTAGTACAAAATAAATGTATGTAGAAATCAATACTATATGTTCAAGATAAAATATCTCCCATAACTGGAGAGCATTACTCAAATGATAAGCAGGTGAGAATTTCATAAAATTTCTTTCCTTCATTCAGTGTTTCACAAGTTCATTAAAACCGTTAACAAATAGTCATATTTTATATGTAAAAGCTGTGTAAATGTAGAAGGCGTGCATAAAAAATGAATTTAATGAAATTAGATGGATTTATTATAGATTTGAGGATGAATAAAAATGTAGCAATATACTTATATGTATATATTGACTCTCTGCATGTCAGAACAACAAAAGGGTGTACATAAAAAAAAAAAACAGAAGCAGTACAGAAAACTCAAATGAAATAAATATTTTTCTGTGTACTCTTTTCAGGCATAAGTCTAACTTCATAGCAAATAAACTGTCACATTGTGTTATTTTATATTTATTTTTGTATTTTATCTATAATACTTATGGGAATTTTTACATAGAAGCACCTACATAAAACACACATGCAGACATACATATTACTAAGTGTTGTATTGTACAATCATTATATTACTTTTGACAGTCACAAATTATATATTGACTGACATTTATTGCGGACAAATCAAATATAAAGGGTGGTTAAATTGTAAGGGCCGATGTTGAATGTGAACCACACCTAAACGCCAAGTTTTTTTCCGAATTTAATTTGACATTTCTCTATTTCAGACTTACTCAATTTGAACCATGGAGAGATACACAATCCAACGTGTTAAAGTTATCCAGACTTATTATGAAAATTTTCGAAGAAAATCATCTTCAGTGATGAGGCACATTTTCACCTCAGTGGATTCGTCAATAAACAGAATTGCCGCATTTGGGCGAATGAGAATCCAAGAGTGATTGTCGAAAAACCAATGCACCCACAAAGAGTGACTGTTTGGTGCGGTTTATGGACTGGCGGCATCATCGGGCCGTATTTTTTCCAAAATGAGGCCGGTCAGGCAGTTACTGTGAATGGTGTTCGCTATCGTGAGATGATAACGAATTTTTTATGGCCACAATTGGAAGATATGGATGTGGACGATATGTGGTTTCAGCAGGAAGGTGCCACTTGCCACACAGCTAACGAAACAATGGCTCTTTTGCGCAACAAATTCAATGGCCGTGTTATCTCACGTAATGGCGATGTCAATTGGCCCCCAAGATCATGTGATTTGACACCGTTGGACTTTTTTCTCTGGGGTTATTTGAAAGAAAAGGTGTACGTCGATAAGCCAGCAACAATTCAAGAGCTAAAGGATGAGATAATTCGGCACATTAACGGCATAGAAACTCCATTATGCCTCAGCGTCATCGAAAATTTGGACCATCGTATGGAGGTGTGCCGCCGAGGTCGCGGCGCTCATTTGGCCGATATTTTGTTACATACATAATTGCGGGCGAGATTGGAGTCTTTTTCTTCATCACTATATACTCATCACTCAACTAATAAATATGGACCAGCCACAAGATAGTGTTATGGTTTAGGGGTAGGTTAGGTTTACATAGTTATAGTTCCAAAAAAATGTTTAATTATATTAAATAAAAACTCATATTTTATTCAATTGTCCAATTATTATGTTTGTTTAAATCAGTAGAGACTGGTACTTACATAGGTACATATGTACTTGCTTTAATCACTTAAATTTATTTCATAAATTTTTAATAATCTCATACTTTTCATCCAATTTACTGAGAATGTTCAAGTTGTTAAACGAATTTGAGCACTCATAAGTCATGTCTATATATTTGTATATAATAATAAATAAATCAAGTTCAACATTCAAGACCAGTGGGAGCCTTATATGTTATATTTATAAATTATGTACAAATAGACATTACAAAAATATTTATGCAGCCATGTATGCGTCTTCTACTTGCTGGCAACAGGTTCCTTGTACGTTCTACTTAGCTTTCATTTTTCAATTTTTGTTGTTATTATTTATGTAAGGTGGGTGATGAAATGAAGATATTTTTGCTTGTATTGAGCGCAAGAAAGTTAAAGGAAATTGTTTTGCTGGAAGGTGAAAAATTTGTTTATTGCAAAAATGTTTGTAAAGTAGGTTTTCATATATGTGAATCTCGATACTTGGGAACAGACTCAAGTGGACGATTGCTCAACAGGTAGTCAAAATTAAATAATATAAAAATGAATAACGTAAAAAAGTAAAGAAAATAAGTAAACGTAAAAAGGGAGCAGATATTTCGGCTTCTGGTAACCACTTTTGTCCAAATAAATCGCAAAAGTGGAATGAAAGTAAAATACAAGTGATGAGACACCGTGAGCTAACCAAACACTTTCCAACCGTTTGAAAACATATAAACAAAAGTATTGAGATGACTTTTAAATAACTTAATGAATAATAAATGATATTATAATGCGAAGAAGATAAATCCATTAGAAATCCGTCTAACTGACTTAAAGCATTCTTTTATGGATTTTTTAATTTATTTATTAATAAACAGCAAAAGGAAAATTTTATTAGTTAATAGAAAATATATTAATATGTCTATATTTTATCATACCCATTAAGAGTAATTTTTCTTCATGGAAATATCCTATTTTTGCCATCTACTCGTACGTAGAGTTTTATTCACCATGATACGAATGGCACTTGCTAGACCGTCAATTCTGAATATGTACGCCTATCTATGTTCTACTATTTAAATAGGTGTGGAGTTAATTGTCGATTGGGAATTTTTACACACAAACGCACATACCGCTACTAATACTGTTTGCTTTTTTGTGGCTTATGTAGCCTTTAGCCCTTCGGGTGCGATTGCAAGTTGGTAGAATGCGACATAAAATTTCCCAGAATTTTTCATTACACATGAAATAAGTGAAAACAAAAAACAAAAATAAAAGAAAACCAATAAAATAAAAAACATAAGTAAAAACCAAAATAAACTAAAATTAAAATTAAATATAATAAAATAAAATAAAACTAAAAAATAAAAGGAATAACGTAAGAAACAAAACATACTACAATATAAAATGAAAACAAAAAACAAAATAAAATAAATAAAAAAAATAAAATTCAAGTAAAATAAATTAAATTAAATAATAAAATATGATAAAAAAAAATAAAATTAAATAAAATAAAGAAGGCAAAATAAAAAATTAAACAAAATAATGTAAACTAAATTAAAACAAATCAAACTAAAATGAAATAAAATAATATAAACTAAAATAAAATAAAATAAAATAAAATGAAATAAAGTAAATTACAAAAAAATAAAATAATTAAAGTAAAATTAAATAAAATAAGATTAAAATAAAATTAAATAAAATAAAACAAAATAAATTAAAACAAAATAAATTAATATAAACTAAAATAAAGTAAAAAAAAATAAAATCAAATAAAGTAAATTAAAAAAAAAAATAAATTAAATAAATATAAAAAATTAATAAATAATATAAAATAAGAAAAAACAACATAACCAAATAAGATTTAAAAATGAAATAAAATAAAGCAAAGTAAAATAAAATAAAAATGTTTATTAAATTTAAAACTAAATTAAAATTAAAATTAAATAAAATTAAATAAAATAAAACGAAATAAAATAAAATAAGATTAAATCAAATGAAATAATATAAAATAAAATAAAATAAACTAAACTAAATAAATTGAAATATTAAAAATAAAATTAAAGTAATAAAGAATAAAATATAATAAAAAACAAAACAAGATATAATAATATAAAGTTAAATCAAAATAAAATATAATAAAAAAAACAAAACAAGATATAAGAATATAAAATAAAAAAAGAACATATAAACCAAACAAAGTTAGATATAGGAAATTAAAATGAAAAGAGTTGAAGCAAAATAAAATAAATAAAAAAATATAAAATGAAATAAAAAAATAAAATGAAATATAAATAATTAAATAAAACAAAATAAAATTTTACAAAAGAAGACATGAACCAAACAAAATTAAATAAAGGAAATTCAAATGAAATAAAATAATGTAAAGTAAAGGAAAATAAAGGAGAGACTTAAAAGAAAAATAAAATAAAATATAAGATGATATGAAGGAAAAAAATAAAACATTAAAATAAAGTAAAATTAAATAAAATAAAGTAAAATAAAATAAAATAAAAAAATTAAATAAAATAAATTAAAATAGAATTAATAACAAAATAAACAAAATAAAATATACAAAAGGAGTAAATTACGTAAATAAATTAGTATATATTATTCATATATTTATCCAAAAAGCTTACCAAACTTTTTCTACAACTTTATGTTCATGAGAGGTATAAATGAAATTAAATATAAAAAATAATGACGTCAGAAATGAAATGTGGCGAAATGACTAAACATGCAATCACTAGTACAATCAGACAATTCTGCAATCAGCCTTTGTGTCCGTTTCACCAGAAAGGAGTATGTTGTATTCTCTCTTTGCCATACGGTGCTAATAACATTCATATATTCATACATTGCTGCACTTACGTATGTGACTGTGTACTCATTTGAGTATGTATACAGCGCCACTTTATAGTTGTAGTAACGCCTCTTTGTTGACATTCTTAATTACTTTTGTGCGTACACTTGCATGTTTGTATAAATATAAACAATTTTACATGTGAGCTGTTGTTAACGTTAACCACATACATACAAATGTGTACTCGTATAAATATCTATAGAGACATACATATGTCAGTAAATGTGGTTTACTTTACTTATTTATTTTAATTATTTTCGTTCGTATATTTTGTATGTAACTGTGATGGTATTAGTGGTGGCACTGAGTAACATATCCTTCTTGCCACACACACATTGCCTCAGGTGTTAATAAAGCTCTCTGCAAGGCAGAAAAGTTAAAAAAAATAACCAACTCTACTGCGCAATTTTCGTAAATGTCAAATGTCACTCGACTTGCTCCTGTTGCTTACGAGCGGTCATGTCTCATTCCCTCACTTATTCAATGTGGACTTTGCAATTATTTATCTGCATGTAAATACCAGTTAATTATATTGTCTGCTTACTTACTTCTACCGAAACTTTTTAGGCAATTTGATTTATTGCATTTCCTCTGAGTTTGTTATGTAAATTATGCAATTAATTTGAA
Source organism: Ceratitis rosa (assembly GCA_037013455.1). Lineage (NCBI taxonomy): Eukaryota > Metazoa > Arthropoda > Insecta > Diptera > Tephritidae > Ceratitis > Ceratitis rosa. Next base: position 7,222,503 of record JAWMAG010000013.1, read on the forward strand.
ATTTATTATTTTCTTTCATGAAGGAAATTGACCCATAATTGTTCTCTGTGTGCTCTCACAGTTTCTTTGTTGTTAACTAATTGCTATGAAATAATAATTGAATATAAATAAATATTTTATGTAGCTTAAGGGTGTGCTTATATAACTTCTGTTAGTTTTTGTTTTCAAAATTAAATTGATTTTGATTCAGGAAATTACATTCTACTTGAGTAAATTCCCAAGTGGACATGTAATGTAAAAATAAAAACAAATGAAGTTGTAAAGTTGTTAGTAAAAAAATTTTTATTTATATAATAAATAACTACGAAAAATGAAATTGAATGGACAATTGTATTTAATATGCATTATTTATTTAACTATTAATTCATTTAATTTAATTTTATCTTAATTTATATGTAATAATTTTTAATTAACATATAACTTTTAATTTTTTTGTTCAAGTTTTCTTTATTAATCATTTCATTTATTTTAATTAAATTTAATTTAACTTAATTTTTTTATTTCATTTTATTTAATTTTATAAATTGTTGTTTTAATTTATTTATTTTGTTTCATTCATTTTATTTATTTAATTTTAGTTTAATTTAATTTTGGTTGATTTTATCTTGTTAATTTTATTTTATTTTATTTTATTATATTATATTATATATTTTTTATAAATTTATTTTATTTACATTATTTCATTTTATTTTAATTATATATTATTTTTTGTATAAATTTTAAGTTAGTTAGTTTAATTTTTCATTATATTATTTTTTATTATTATTTATTTCTTCAAACTTTCACTTCTTTTTATTTTTATTATTTTTTTACTTCTGTTTAAATTTTATTTTATATTGATTTATGATATTTTTTCATTTTATTTTATTTAATTTATTTTCGTTTTTTATAGTTTTCATTTAATTTAATTTAATTAATTTTGTAATTTAATTTAATACAGTTGTATTTTAAATTTGATATAGTTTAAATTTGTTTATTTTTATTTAATTTTTCCTAATAATATTTATTTTATTTACTTAAGTAAATTTAATTTATTAATTTTTATTTATTTTATCTTATTTTTTTTAATTCTTTTAATTAAATTTAGTGAGATTATTTTTTTTATTTTTTAATGGGTGATTTTATTTAATTTACAATTTATTTTATTTAATTCTATTTTTTAGATTTAACTTATTTTAAAATAAAATGTCTTATTTTTTAATTTGTGTTTTGTATTTTTTTTTTTTTTGGAATTTTGTTTGGCTCAATTATCTGAACATTTGGAACACTGTCGTTGATAAACTGAAGTGATTGCATATTTTCTGAACTTATGAAACATTTTGTTATTATTACTTACTATAAAATTAGTTATAGAAATTCAAAGCTTTTTTGGTATATTTGGTCTTTATATGTAAATGTATATTCACACATAAAATACAATTACTAAATTTTTTCCGTTTCTTTCATTTCAGGTAAGTTCATGCAATCACACCTCATATCAGCTTGATAATAACTACACCGAAAAATTATATCTGCTGAGTGAGTACATATAAATGGCTCTGCCATATGTCGTGTTGTCTGAGAAATGGAAATGAAATTCATTTAATTCATTTAATTGATACTACATATAAATATTTCCAAAAAATTTTGATTTAATGTTCCATTTGCATTTATTTTTCAATTGTGTCGACTGTTGCAATTGCTGCATACACGTATGTTGTTTACTTATTTATAGAACTGTTTTTTAAATTCGTTATGGCATCGAAACTCTCCACCAAACCTCGTTGACCCGTTGCCTGGCTTGAGCGTTGAAAGCAGGAAATGGCTTCAACTGGGATTATTTTATCAGCGTTTGGTGATTATTCGTGATTTTGTTGCGTTGTGCTGTTTCGTTTCTACCCAAGTATACATATTTCAATGTAAATATTTACGAGTGTGTATTACAACAGCTAGTTTGTAAATAAATATGTACGAGTATGCCTACCTTCTGACAATCATTTGTAAACGAACCGTGCGAAGCGCACTCAAATGATAGGATTACAATTATTCCGCTGTCATAAACCGATTTACTACGAAGCTAGTTTTTAACCAATGTAGATATGTTGTGTTTATTTTAGTTTTTTTTTTTTTTTGAAGCAGTCAATATATTCTTGCTCTCTATGAGAGCATAAATAAGTATTTACAGTGAGGAGAGAGAAATGAGAGTTTCTAAAAAGAAATATACTAGAATGTATGAGCACATGTTCTTAATTTTAAATTTTTTCTGGATTCTTAACTGATTGTTGTAGATGTTTAGTAAAGCAATAGGCTTGCATTAAACTCATACAAAGTAATTAACTGTATTGTTTGATAAAAATTAAACATGAATATTTTAATACCAATTAGAAAATATTGCCTACATTTGAGCGCATGATAGAAAAGTTATGCTGAGGGACTAAATTTAAAACCAATATCTGACAAAAATATGAAAAGAATACAAAACTCATCTAAAAATTATGGTAATTTTAAATGTTTTGCAATAGTTCAGAAATTAATAAATGTATTTACATAGTGGTATTCTAAATTGATTAAGTAATTGATAGTGCCATTCGGAAGCCAAATTAAAAATTAAGTTAATTTTATTATTTGCGGTCACCCCTCAGCAGGAAATGTCAAGCCCTCCAAGTGTATGTCTCACATGAAATAAGCTCATCAATAAAAGCTCATTAATTCAAAGGTTATTTTGGAAATTAAATTTGTATATGAATTTAATCTTAATTTTACTGCGTGTAGCGCTTAAATGTATGCTACGTTTTATAATCATTCATTCATTTAATATCGCGCTATATATAAAGACAACAGTAAGTATTGCCTACATTTAGGCAGAGAAGAATAAAATTTAATTAAAAAAAAAAAAAATGGAATCAAACAACATATTAAAGTAAATAAAAAATTATTGTTATTTATTAAAAATATTATAAATTTCTGAAATAAAATAAAATAAAAACCAAAAAGAATTTTTTCAAAACTTCTCAAAGTTTACATACCTTTTCAAAACGAAAGTGTTCGCCAAAGATTTGTTTAAATTAACCGCAGAAAAGAGGCAATAAAAATCTCTCCAACCCGTTCTTAATTAAAGTACAAGAACATGTGTACTTTCCGCACATGTTGCTGTTACTATTTTCGCTTCTTTTTTCAGCAACAGCTTATAGTGCGTAGGCGCACACGCTTCTGAATGCCTAAAGGTACTGACTTGCTATAGCAACTGCCACTAATGAATAGAGGGTGAAGGTATGAATATGTGTATAAATGCAGAATGATTTTTTCTTCGCTTTCCGCTGTTCCTTTGCGTGTGTAAAAAATATATTTATCATTTGTTAACTGTTTTTTCAAAGATAATTATCACATTCTCTCCTCTTCGCATCCACCCTACGCTTTTCTGTGTGACAGCCTCTTTATTTTTTTGCCACATTTCTCTTAATTTTTTTCCTTTTTCACTTTTCCACTTACCGCCGAGCGCAATTCATAAATTACATTTTGCATATATTTGCATTTATCAGCTGCAACCAGCGGCAATCCCAGCTGTGATTGCCAAACGATATTTGCCATGTGCACACTTTGCCAACATAGCTATGCTCTGTTGTTGTATGATGTTGTGTGGGTGTTGTTGGAAACGATTTTTTAATTTGCATATGAAATGTGAAAATGTGTTGCGTTGATTTATGAACGGGTTATGAGCGCGTTTAATTAATATTGTGCCAATATTTTAATTGCGCTTTTCACATAGCCAAATGGTTTATTTATTTATTTTATGTACTTTACTTGGACCTGCGAATCACTTGAAGCCGAAATATAAATGATTTAAAGTGTTTCTATTGACTTAAAAGCAGTTCTTTGCAGTTTGATCTTAAAATTGAAATAATATTTATTTTTTAAGTATAAATAAATAAATTTAATATTTTTATTCATTATAAATAAAACATTTCATTATAATTATTATTATTGCAATTGGTATGAGCTTCTGTGAATTTTTGAAACAATTTATAATCCTCCCTTTGTGGCTTATGAACTTGTGAAACACTTACTGAGTCACGGTATAAGGTATATGAACTTGTGAAACACTTACTAGTTCACGATACATGGAATATGAACTTGTGAAACAGGTAGCTGTGAACTTTTAAACATTTTGCAGCTCTCATTTCTTTCAAAACTTTTGTGACGTGCTTTAAATTTGATAATATTTTTAAACTTGTATATATATTTTTTTTATTTTCACTTGCTGAATAATTCGCGCTAAATTGACTTTTGATAGCAAACTAATTTTCGTTAGTCGTATTTGTTATGAAATACCATTTTAGCTTCACTCAAAATATTTCTGTAGTCAGCTACTCACAAATTCAAAAATTCACTTCCAAAATGTTTATTGAACTTGTGAAACACTTTCGCGACTATGGGCCGCAGGCTTTCAGTTAAGAAAATATTTGTTCGCAGTAACGAAACTAGAAGCAATTCTGTTTTAACATAAACTTGTTTCCAAACTTTTCGTCTATTGCTTATTTCAAAGGGTTTTACATAATTTATTAAATTTAAATTAAATTGCGTGAAATGTTAATATATATTTTTGAATTTGTAATTGCCCTTTAAGTTAGGGTGTGATTTAAGGTGAAGCACCTACAAAATTAAATCACAAAACCTGAATTGTCCTAACGTCACCAAGATAAAAAAGACTGACATTCCTTTAACTTTGATTAAAAGGGGAAAAATAAAAAAAGAGTTTCCGAAATGTGTGTACATGAAGAGTTTGAGAATGTGGCGGACAGCAGTAATGCTAAGAAATTCTACCAAAAAATACGTCGACTCACATAAAGCTTTAAATACCAGTACATGCTCTTACATCAACAAAATAGGGTTTCTGGTGACCAACTCGGAGAACAAACTGAGCTTATGGAGAGAACACTTATGCGGCCTGCTGCAATGCAGTGAAAATGTTGCTCCTAACGATGAAGAACCGGAATTGATTTTTGATGACGATGGAATCGGACTTTCCGTCTTAACAAGCACTCCATTAGCTTTGATTTCACCAAACTGGATAATGAAGCCAGGTGAATGAGTCTCAGAGTGAGCAAGAACAAGATAGAATAGTCAGCGCATTTGCGAATCAGCTCTCATGTCACCTTTGACAGTCATCACATTGAATAGTAGATAACATTGTCTACATAAGAAGCAGAATCAACATCATTAGTAATATTTGCCAAGATATATCCAGAGCAGAATCAGCATTCCTAACAATTGCTTCTTTGGAATGAGTAGATAATTGAAATTAAAGTACGCTCTATATAAAAGATCAAACCAGGCATTTATTCCTTTCCTGCTATATAGCACAGAAACATGTACGAGACAACATCCGATTTATCATCATTAGAAGCTTTCGAGAGGAATCTTTTGCGGATGTTTTATGAACTTTTGCTACTAGCTACGACAAATACTATTGATGATTTAACCATGAGCTGTATGAGATATGTATGTCGACTTTGACACACTGCAGCGACAAAAGATACAGCGGCTATGCTGGTTGTGTCCTATAGTGTGTATGGGTGAAACAGTCGAGCTTTGAAAGTATTCGATATAGTATCCGCTGGTGAAAGCAGGGGTAGATCAAGACCTACACACTCTTCGAAAGTTTAATTTTAGAAGGATCTGGCTTCCATATAGTTTTCAATTAGTACCGAGCGGAAAAAATAAGGAAACGACTGCCGTGTTGTTGTTGAATCGTCTGTAGACGCATAAGCGGTGTCTACGAAAATAAAGATCACTAAAAAGTCACACATACCATATTGGGTTCGCCGTTGCTTTTTGTTCAAATCTTTATTAAAAGCGTCGCAGACAGATTTTTGGTTTGAAACCAGATGAGATTCTCATAGTTTGTTCATGCTTAAATCGCCTATTATGCAACGAAGTGCAGCTTTTACTCGTTTGGTGTAATGAGAGAGGGCACTATGTGAGTGTGTGAGAGACTCGGTTTTATAGTTCATGCGTTTAGTTGCTCACGCTCACTCAGAATTGCTAGAACTAACTAATTATAAAGTATATCTCAACCACTGTACACTCAATTATGTCGAAGATAATTTGAGCGAGAGACTCAATGCTTAGCGCTTAAAAAAAAGCAAGAAACAAATTCTAAACACTTTTTAATTTTATTTTTTTTTTTATTTCTTTCGAGAAAAGTAGAACCAATTGCTTTTACTAATAACCCCTGACGATGGATGGCAATTCCACGTCCATGGGCAGAGTGCAAAACAATTTGCTGTGAGGAAATCCCTTTACTAAACGGGAATTGTTTTTAATAAATATTTTTTTATGTTGTCATCACCAGCATCGATGCCATCAAATATTAAGCTGCAGCTTTAATTGGAATTCAATATAAAAACCAACACAGAATGTACACAAACACATAATTGAGTATGAACGTATGTATGTATTGTATATGCGAATGTAATTTGCCTCAACTTTTCACGTTCACGGCAAAACCGTTATTTTTGGACTATCGAAAAAATGGAATTTTCATTTCCAAATATAACCCAGAGAGATTTCGAGAATGCGCCCAAGAAAACAACGTGAAAAAATATATAAACGTTTGTCCAACCAACCGCTTTGACAGATCCATAACATTGTTAACCCTTTAATTGAATTTCCAACAAATGTCATGAGCACAAATCAAAACAACTAAAAAAGAAGTATAGCCAAAGCAATTACAATCGAACAGAATTCGACATATGCGCGGTTGAAGTGAATAGCACGATTGTGGGATCACCCAGTCATGGTGACGGTTAACCCCGAAATAAAAAGTAGAAAAATAAAATAATGGCGAAATAGATGAGAAAGAAAAACAAGCTCAAATAAAAAAAAAACAGCAAAAACAGTGGTTTTAGTTGTTGAGCTGTGTGAAAGCTAATAACAACAAAACTCAGAAATTTCCATGACAATTCACAACCGGCATATGCATAGCAGCAACAGCCGCAGATATCCCTATCATTCGTTCACTTTGTTCGCTAGGACCATGCATTGCTGCCAGGCGCGCGCTACGGATGCTGATTGTGCTATATGTATGTTGCATATGAGCGCACAGATAGCGAACTGTGTATTGTGCTCCGGTTGGCATGAAGCGGCGTGTAGGTGTGAAACACGTGCAGGAAGTAATCAAATATACCTACTCCTCCACTCACCTATCTTCCGCTTGCTGCTAGCGCTCTTCCTTTCGCTACAGCAGCCGCAACGAGGTCAGTAGTGGACAGTCAGGCAACCATCCGACCAGCCAGGTAGTGCAAATAAATTGTTTGTGGAAAGTGTAATTAAATCGTACTCCAGCTACCACCTGAAAGTAGGTAATCAAAAATTATGGTGTCTTAAAAATAGAATTGGTGAGAGGTGTAAATAGAGAAATATTGCGAGAGGAGAGAGTGTGGAAGTTATACAAATTCTTTTTTTTTTAATATTTCCACCACAAAATAAATACAAATAATAATAAATGGCGAAATTAACGAGTTATATAAAAAAGAAAATAAAAGAAAATTGCTTTTTCAGGTCATTGTTATGTTGAATTGTTTTTGGGTTCTCGTTTAAATCGAACTGTTTCAGGCCATATATTTTTTTTTGGAAATAGTGAAAAAATTACAACAATAGTTTGGGACGGTAGAAGTTATAGCTGCTATTTCGGAAACCACCACGTTTGAGGATCAGACTTCTTTTTCCAGACACCTTTTGTTCGAATGGAATTCGAACTTGAGATGCCCACAGCACGAGCCAATGGTTATCCCATTAAGCTACATGTGTGCCGCTTTCACATATTGTTGTTTTTCACTTTTTTCCTTTAACCTACAGACTTACTTCTAAATTGAAAAACTACTGACGTTTTTTGCCAGCTTCATAGATTTCAAGACGACAACTTGGTGTTCAGTTATATTGGATTGCCCCAAAAGAAACCGAAGATTTTTTAAAAGAAAGTAAATATATATATTTTTTATAATTTTATAATGAACTTTAATCAATTATGTATTTTATATTTTGTAAAATGACCTTCCCACGCTCATAGAACTTTTGGCCCTTATCTGCAAAAAACTGAACCAAGTGCGATTTTATAGCCTCGTCATTTTCGAAAGTTTTACCATTTAATAAGTTCTGCAAAAATCGAAACAAATGGTAGGCTAACAGTGCAAGGTCAGGGCTAAATGCTGGATGCATCAACAGTTCCCAGCCAAGCTCTCTCAGTTTTTGCGAGTGACCACTGATGTGTGCGGACTAGCATTGTGCTGGTGGAATATGACACCTTAACGATTGACTAATTCCGGCCGCTTCTCGTTGATGGATGTATTTAATTTGTCCAGTTGTTGACAGTAGACATCCGAATTAATCGTTTGGTTCCTTGGAAACAGCTCAAAATATACTACACCCTTTCAATCCTAACAAACTAACAGCATCTTCTTCTTCTTTTGGTGAATATCAGCCTTTGTAGTGGCTTGTAGTGCTTTGACCATGATCGTTTTTGATTGACAAAATATATCTTATTTCGTTTTTACCCGAAACGAAGTGCTGTTGTTAATGTTAAATCGTTAACAGATTATGTTAAGTCGTTAACATACAATGTTAAACGTTAAAAAGCACACCTCAACTGTTAATATCAGAGCAAGCAGGCATATTAAAGTTAACATTAACGCTAAGTTTGAGTGGTTTCAACATTCACAGCTTCATTTTGTTTCGGTAACAAGGCACCGAAACGAAACATTGTCATTTCGGTAAGTTTATTTTTCATATTAACATAAAGAAATGGTATCGCTTAGTTAGTTGAGCATTTTTGAGAGAAAGTATACAAATTTTCTTCCACCCGATTTAATATATTACGTTAAAAAGCAGTGTAAGTTTTAAAAGAAAAGAGCTAAATCACTGCGTCCGTCCGTATCTATGTTTATTGCTGAACAACATAAAGTGAGCATTCGTTAGGAAAAAAATTGTACAGTCTTATGAAGTACATTAGACATAACCAAGAACTTTCTTTGCTGCTGGCGACAAATCACAGTAAAGGACAACAGCTTGCACCACAAAATGAATAGCGAAATTGTCAGCGAACTTTTTTGTATAAATTTTGATTATACTGCACAATCAAAAATTGTTGTTACATAGCTTTTTGTGCATTTTTACCTTACAGGTTTTATGCTATTTTACTTATTTTTTATATATTTTCTTAAATTAACCCATAAAATATTTATAGCGTTAATTAGAAAAATTATCCAAACTGTGAACTGTAGTAAAATAATTATTATGTAAAATTTATTCATTATTTTAAATTTTGTTTATTAAAAATTAATTTTAATGAAGTACATATTTATCATTGCTGTTTTTTTGTTTCTTTTTGCCATTTCTCGGGTGGCTTCATTATGACATCAGTATAAAACTTCTGTGGCTTATTGATGAAGAACTAGACCAAAGTTTTTCTGCCGATTTTTTACTATCAAGAAAGTTTTGCAGAAAACAAAACGAGTGGTAGTCAAATTGTACAGACCCCCCCACTTTATTATCAGCTCATCAAAATTCAACAATCAAGCTCCGTCAATTTTTGCGTGTCCATCAAAAAGATAGTGTGTAAAAACAGCACTTTGTTTTGTTTTTGTAGATCTTGTTATGTGTTGGTTAATTATTGACGGTAGATTTCAGAATTGATCGTTTCACCAGATTGTAGCTGGTTATAATGGGCAATTCTCTTTCAATCCCACTACACACTCAGCTTCATCGTACTTGCCATCGATTCAGGCTTTGAAGTCCCTTAAGAAGGATCACCGGAGTTTGACATTTATTTTCTTTCTTTAGATTCTCATATTTAACTCAGTAATGAGTCGCTTTAGAAATGATTTTAATTTGTTGCGTTTCTGAGGGAATCGAGTAAATTACTACTTCCACCTTAAACCAACAATACTTTATAAGCTTAAAGTTTAAATGCTTCCATTTGTTGTTTACTCTTTTAATTTTAAGCTGAAATCAGAAAAAAATAT